>JAAXOA010004577.1:0-10153 GCA_036561885.1 Salina celebensis
CGCTTTGCTACTATACAGGCAGTTAACAATTGATAGGAATATTTTGTACGTATCTGAGAAAGCTGCGATTGCTTCTTTCCTTGGTTTACTTGGAGGATTACTACAGCTTGGAATGATTGCTGCAAATATTGGTGTTATAATGAAAAGTGCACCGGTATCATTAGCGGGTATTGGTCTTTCTGTGATTATGTTTTTAACATTGTTTATAATGATTACGATATGCAGTGGGGTTAACGATGATTCCGTAAAAACTGCCGAGATATGGATGGAACAGGCGGGGAAGAGAAAAGACAAGTTACACGCAATTAGATTAGTAAGAAGTTGCATACCACTGGCGATTCCAGCAGGTAGTGTGGGAATTGTTAATAAGGAATTGAAAATCAATTATTTCGCGGCTATATTGGTAAACACCGTTAACACACTGATTGGGTTAAATGGATTTGTTTAGAATATTCCGGTACAATTCAAGTCTGGGAGCTATTAGTCCACAGTCTACATCGATACAAATTAGTGACGAAAAATATGTCTTTTCAAGATCACGAGTGTTGAATAGTAAATTTTACACACTCTACGCTTTGTATTCGTAATTATAGCTGGATTAACTTCCGTTGCGAAAAAATAAATCAGTCGTGTTCGTATAAACAAATACAATGAATGTTCCAGAATACCTGGACTTAATTTGGCCTGCTGCTATAGCTATGTTATTCAACATAAAACTTCTAAGTATGAACGCCAGAGCATCCATGCTGTCTAGTTGTTTTCTTTTCTGGACTGAACAGTTGACAAAAGTGTCCAGAACGGACAAATATTTTGCTCATTCCAAATGCACCCTCCAACAACGTATTGACGTTACAAATCATACAATGCAATTAATGATGGAAGCTGGTCGGTAGTTTTCCACACTATCCAGAAAATTCTCTAATTCAATACTTAAGAGCTACAGCTACAGCGTCCTTTTGATTGAAATTACACAACAAAATTAATCCTGTTCCTGTGGTGATGACGTTATTCGCCCATATTTGAAATAGATGGAGGACTCCTCTATCGTGTTAAATCGGTATGGGAGGTCCACTGAATTTGCTCTTCATTAAGCTGGAAACAACTTTTACCACTGACAAAGGAATCCTAACATTTCACTGAAGTAATAACCTCATTAAGTTCCTCATAAAAAATTTGACAAGTTTACTTCCAATTAAGGATTTGAAAGTTTTCACATTGCGCTGTTTGCTTAATTTTGAGACATCATATTATGAACTGATTGGATTTCAACCGCTCTACCTGATCACAGACACCAGATATGAAGAAAACACGGCATTAAATATAGCTTCATTTGGTATAGACCTTGAAAAACTGTTCAGTCAACTGATTGTATTGTAATTGGCTGAATTTATTAGTCAAATAGCTCGTGTTTTTTTCTTGGGAAAGCAATCAGTTTAATTATACATTTCACTCTGTGAAACAACGAAACTTCGCAAAGGTGGACATATATTAACAATTCAGTCTAGCAAAACTTCATTTAGGAAGCCTTGACGCATCCGAATCCTCATTTGTCTTCAAGTTTTTGAAGGTTCCAGTTCTCAGTTTTATTTCCGGTACTTAAACCCCGTGTTAAACATGGGCTCGACAACTTTCACCACTCAAATTCGTAATATTACAAAGTACTACTTTCTCATTTTGCTTACTCCAATCAGCTACTTTTCTTTCACCAACTTCCGGATCAACGTTTCCCGACTGTTTTATATTCCCTTTTGTGTATTTCGAGCTATCAACACCGCCAACTGGCTCCAAAATGTCCTCCTTTTATTCGGAGTTTTGGGTGACCTTGACGTCTACGGACAAGTTGAAGCTGTCTTTTACATTATCACCTTCGACTTTTACTATTCCGCGGATATAATCCTATTCCGCAAAAACTGCGTCGCAAAACTGGAAAACTTTTATAATTTCTGTGATTCATTCATGACGTCATCAAAACCTGAAGGGCGCCAGGCTCACTCCCGATGTCGACGACTGTGCAGGAGAAAGTTTCTTCATAACAGTTTCCTCGACTTTGCTCAGACTGCAATGTACGCAATATCATTATGGCCAGCTATAGAAATTCCAAACCAAGTTTACTCCGTATTTCCCTGGAAGAATGACCAAATCAAGAGCGCATATTGGCTACTGGCAAATATATCATTTGGACTTCTTTTGTTATCTTGGTCGATGAGTATATCATATCCAGGCCATGTAGCTTATCACATTGAAGCTTGCTGGGACACTTTGGAAAAAAATCTGAGCCCTTCAACGTTTGAAGAAACTGTTCAGGATTACAAGTCTGTGTGGCTGTGCACAAGATTTGTAGTTGACGATATGGCGAATGTTTTGCTAGTTGTACTGCTCCATGTTGGACTGGACCAGACACTTGGGAGTTACATCATCTTTCAAATGATAAGGGGAGGGTCAAGTACCCAGGATATTTTGTACTTTGTTGGGGACATGATGTTGACGCTGAGCCGGATTGCACATACGTTTTATGCTTTGAATTGTGCTTCTCAAGCAAACTTTCGACTTTGGGAAAAGTTCAAACGGATGAATATTGGGAAAATTGAGCCAAAACTGTTGAGGAGTATAAGGCCCCTTCCGATGAGAATTGGACCTATAATTTGTGACAGGGATTTAATGTTGAATGGCATGTGGCAATTTGTAAATAATTATATAGTGGCTGCTTTGTGGCAATAATTGTACAATATTAACAAAATGTATAGTGTTTTGCAGGTGCTTTCAAGCCATTTGCCTAAAATTTGAAATTAATTTGTTTGGACTCAACTGAAGCTGATTACTGTTGTTAGTTAATTGAAATGTGAGGCTATAAAAAAGCGGTAAATTATAGCGTCTATATTTTGGCTCCTGGACGGAATTTTATTAAGAAGCTTTCGTGTTATTAGCAAATCAATTTATATGATAGCATCTTTTCTGATGTTTTCAAGAGCTTTGTTATATGTAATCAATTTAGAATTCATGAGAAACTCCCAAACCATGTTTCAAATCTGGAAACTTAATCTGCCCCACCCACTTTGTCAAGTGATGAGTGTTAACTATTCATTATTTGCTACATTTTATACCTTCCAATAATATCGGTGACCGTGTAACTCATACGGTCCTCTATTCAGTCATAAACGCAGAAGTGTATTCATTGAACACTTTCACTCACCTTGGATTTTGTCAAATTAGGCACGATAGAAAACAACTTGAATTCTCGTTGCATTTATAATTTATGTCTCTGTAAACAGTTGTTACAAACGAATAAATACTTGGGCTGTTTATGTAATGTGAAAACTTCGCTCCTAGTAAAAAATATTGAAACCGAGTTATTTAATTAATTTGCAAATAGCTTACATGCATCAACATTACACCTATTTTTGTACATGAGACACATTAAGCACACAGTCAACAGTGGTTATGACATTTAATAACATATTTCTGCATGATTGACGCAATCTCATGAGCTGTTCATGTTCACAAATACGAAGTCTAGAAAAGTGAACTGGAGATTCTTGTGTTATGGTTGTACATTATATTAAAAGCGGTTTGAAAGAAAGACAATTTTAATTTCATTTTTAGGTTTGTAAATATTTTCATGATGAGTGCTTGTACAGAGCGTTTTGCTGGGAGAATGCTCTGAAATGTTAGTTAGAAAACGGTGACCTTCCACTCAATCGGTTGACCTATCCCCATACAAATTGAGGGGAATGACACTTGGTTTCTAACTCGCATTTCAGGGCATTCTCCCAGTAAAACGCTCTGTATAGCCAGACTTTGAAAAAATTTTCATTTATAGACCTGCCAAAAACAATAAGCATTCCAAACCTTCTATCGTAAAGACTTCATCACTTATGCTCCAACCCTACTGGTTGATAGTATAGGTTATAAAATTTTATTACTACATTCTTGCAATGCAAACTTCATTTCAACAACATAGATGACAGTGCGGAGCACAGATAAACCCTGAATAAATAATGCTAAATTATTAAAAACTAAATATTCTGTGAATAGTAGTTACTCCGTGTATGAAAACAATTAGGCTGCACCTCAGAATGTCATTCCAGGAATAAACCAGTTTTTATAATAACCCATCCATGTTTTCTGACATTCACAAGATGATGAGCTTCTGCAAAAAACGACGATTTGATCCAGACACCTGTTTTTTCTTAGTGGATCATTTGTAGAATATTCTGTTTAGAAGAAAATCGTCTCTAAACCTTGCGGCCAGACAAGGTAGGGGGCTAATTATATTGCCAAGTAGAACTAATTGGCGAACATACCGCATCAAACGCATGTCATTTTACACAATTCAGTTTTTATTTCTCCTGCAAAATACAATAAATTTTTTTTTCTTATTCTCTGCCTTGTCATTCAACACAGATAACATCATCATTGGCCATTCATGTTTCTGTCAACATGTTGTCTCTTGTGGTGCTCATCTTGATTTGGATATCTTTGTAGTAGTGATAGACCAAATAATAAAAGGCTCGGTTTGTTCACGTAGTGGTCAAGTTTAATCACTGCAAAATAAAAACAAATCTACACATGCGTGACTCAAGTGCGTTTTTGTGCGTGTGAGTGTCATTATAAACCACCTGTGCGAAAAAAGGTTGAAGGTCACATATTTTTGAAACGTGTTTGGTGCGAGGGGAATTTTAAAAGGATATTTTTTCATAATCATGCGTGCCTTCCAAGGCTAAAAATAAATGCAGTGGTGAACCCAACTAAAAGTTTTGAATGTTCATGTTGTGTAATAGTAGCTAATATACATCGATGTAAATATTTTTTGTCTGTGTGCCCGGTGTCCACAATTTCCATCAAAGCAAATCTAATAACAACACCAAATTTTGGTTTGTTGATTCTGTAGCTGGTATCAAAGGTCAAAGTCGATAAGCCCAGGGAATATCTCCCTGCTAGCCTCATTCCGCTACTTTACCATATCGGATAAACGATTTAGTTTATGTTTTTAAACAGTTGTTTCCCTATCAAGCACAAGTTTCGTCATTTAACTCAATAAAATGCCAATTAGGCGTGAAAGTTAGAACGACGTCGTTTTCATAATCACCTCTCGTAACTCTCCATAAAAAGTAAGATCTAACGGAATGCGGTGTTGTGCAAGAAAATATTCTTGAAAACGGTTGGAATGTCAGCAATAAAATATTTCACTGCGAAATGTTCCGTTGTTGTGAGCAGTGCGTAGCTAACCAAAAAAACATAACTGTCTCTGCGGTTGGTCTTTGGCAGAGACATTATCATTCTGGACGTAAAAAACAACAACATGCAAACTGTTTTGCATGGGGTTTGTCCTTATGCAAAAAAGTGCGACATCTTTCAAAACTCGTGTTGATAAAGTGCTGAGGAAAAATATACGACGATTCTTTTAACAGATATTTTTTTCGGGTTTACGACCAGTGGAAAACCACTGCCTGTTTTATGCAGCCATTTTTTACTGTACACGATTTCGGACGACCGAAAACAATTTTAAGGCTATCTGTATTTGTTTGTTATTTTGCAGATAATTGGTTATCTGAAATACGCACATGATCTGTGATTTTTATGGAAATCTGCCCAAATTTAGGTATTGTCATCAAATTGGTTACCTGTCGATAAAATCACAATCAAAAATGATGCAAAATAAATAGGTTGGTAAACAATGAGCTAATGTTTTATTATGTTTGCTCATGTAGTTAAGCCTATGACCGTGTGTTTCAATAGCACAATAAAACGCGTAGGTTTCGAAACAAATCAATGAAAACGTGTTGGCCTGACGCCATTTGTGAAATTTGCGCATGAAGTAATGTTTTAAAAGACAATTGGATGTTTATGGCGTCATGTCGCAATTCCTGGAAAGATTATCAATAAACTTGCTGATTTATCATTGTTTCGTATGAAAACTGAGCACTAATGGGTTTCCTGTCGTCACCGTTGTCAGCAAATACCTAAATACACAAGTCATATCAAACTCAATCAAAATTCTGTCTCAATACATTTTTGCATCACAGTTATACTTGTATTTACGACGTTTTTCCGATTGATGACCCTACTGTCTATTTTAAGCCCGTCTTTTATTTAATCATCCTTTAATTATGCCATTTTCCACTCTATTTCACATTCCAGACTGAACAGATTCCCGCCGACTCGATTGCACAAGTCGCCAGAAATATGATCCAGCTCTGGCATATTTTTTTCCTGTCTGTCACAAACATCCGCTGTCATTTATCACAGCTATTTTTAACCAATTTGACATGATTACACCTCATTTAAACGAGCTTCCAAATGCAAAAAAAAATCGCGCACTTTTCTCTTGGCCCGTTAATGCAAAACAGCATGCGTAAATTTTCATGTGTCAAATACGCGAGTGTTAATGAATTGCTGTGACAGACTAAAACAAATATTTGTGTATTATTTTGGCACACTCTTATCTATGCGTAAATACATCTGCGTGCTTGTTTCTCCTGCATCAACTCTACTTGATTTTAACTGTCTTCATGACATTTGCAAACTGACTTGTTTATTTTTCCTATTGTTTCCTCCTAGTTATAACAAACCATAAGAGGATTATTTGTGTCACTGGGACTACTCGTCTTTAAATTTAAACGCTAAAATTGTCATTCACTGTGACACATTTTTTAAAAGAAAATTGACAGCATGCACACTATAATTTATGGTGACACTCATCACCCTAAAATAATAGGCCTGTCAATATCCAATTTTGTGTTGGCGGACTATTTTCTCGTCACGCACAAGCGTAGTTTATAGACACGTTTAATGTTTCAATTATGACATCGTAAAATAAATCTTTAGGAGTAACGCAGTAGGCGCATTGTGTAAAATAAAACAAATATTTTTGTTCACTATTTATAAAACAAGTTACCGGCATTCTGACAGGAATAAGTGGCATACTTGTTTATCTTAACTTGAATGCCAAAAATGAGTCAATCCAGCGGTTGCGTAATCACTGTACGGCTCGTATATACGAGGAACATATAGGGTTTGTTATTTTGCTCAAGTGGTAAAGAACATTTAGGCGAGATAAAAAGTTTCCAATTGCATTTTAATCTAACATCGTTGCAGTTTTCTTTTCATGAAAATATGCAAGGTTTGGTCTTCATTTTAAGATTGCGTAGTTCAGCTCATTCAGAGCTCCTTGAAGTAGTTTTTTTTTTCTCTTTTTCTCAAACATCCATACAAAATATATTCTTTAATTTTTGACCATGACTATGTAATAATTTTGGTATGGCTGCATCAGCATTCTATCAGTAGTAAAGCATGCTTACAAAGAGAAGCGCATATTTTGTTAGGGATTTTGAAGAGACGATCAGAACAGAGACACTCAGTCATCATCATGAACCTCCTTCTCAGAACAAACAATATCATCCTAAGGTAGCATACACAAATTAAGTTACGTCACTGGAAATTACAAATAAATTTAATGAGTATAAAGATAAAGTGGTGCAGATATATAGTAGGGCCACGTAATCCTGATGTCATGACACTGACGCCATTTACTAAATACTTGTTTTGAGCATGGCCTGTTCACACACACGCCAATTGAGATTTAACGTGACATAATTCGTGTATGACTTCAAAAGAGAGTAAGTGTCGAGGTGGCGGTGATTACACACTCACTCACACTCTCAAATTGTGCACCTGAGAAGAAAGAAGGAATATTATTTTTTACGTCCGAATGTCGGCATTCATTAAAGATATCATTAGTGGCATTGTTTCCTAACACGAGATAGTAATCTGCGCAACACAAAAAGGCGAGAGTGGCTACTACGAGGGCAGTGTGATATTAGAGGTTATTTTACGAAGTGACCTCGGCTAACGTTGATTCTTTGTCCGGTGATAAAAAAAACAAATAGATTGGTGCAGTTGGCACCTGTAGTGTGGGATAGTGAGAGGTGCAATTAATCGAGACAATGACAGTGAGTAAATGAGCTACCTTGATGAATGACGATGGAAGGACACGAGATATCATCGGGAGTCAAAGTGTCACAATGGGGCAATAGTGGGTTGCGTAAAAAGCGTAATTGTTTTTTAACGGTGGCGAACGTGTTTGTTGTATTGTGGTTTGTGAGTTACCAAAGTGTGGGACACGCCGTGTCATATGACACTGGACGACAAAGAACATGCACATCATTGGGAAAGGGAACATGGAACAAACCGACCTGGAGCGTGGGGACTTGACAGAGTTATGGAGAGGTTAGGAGTAAGAGGTCCTTCTACAGAGCCAACAGAGACACACGTAATAACACCTCATGTAGTAGGAATAAGGCATAAAGTAAGTCGCAAAATAATGATACTGTAGGGTTGTTTCAGAGCACAATTTAGTGGCACTAATTGAATGCAGATAATATTGAACAATAGAAAGTTCGCATAAATAGACCAGGCGTCTTTTCGTAAGCTAGTATTGTGCGTAACTCATAACCAATGTTAAATTGTCCATATTAAATAGCATTGCCTGAAATGTCATTGAGTTTTTGCAATACCAACTCGATTATACGTACATTTTTTGTATGGTGTATTGAATTTATTTTTTCATTTCTCAATTTAAATTGTAAAATTACAATGATGTTTCTTGAAAAAATGGTTTAACACAAGTTGTTCATATGTATACACACGATTTCAAGTATCCCACGCATTTTGCATTATATGGGTTCTCCACCGGAAAAGAGTTAGCGGAATACGATGTTTGTAATTCGATTTCAATAAAGGCCGAACTCAAGCATAAATCCCTATATTCATATCACCACGAATTAATATCATTCCTTCTTATGTAGTATGTGAATGAGCCCATCAAAGGAAACGCAAATCAATTAGGTAATTGAACGGGAATCTGATGCAAATCGGTTGCAACTTGATGGATCACTTGATTCGCTTATGTTTTTTTTGCATCAAAGCTATTAACCATAATTGCCTTGACAAACTTGTCTTCTCGCCGGCAACACTGGTCCAGAATCTAATTTCAATTACATAGTCGATTTACATGCTATTTACCAGGAGGAAAAGTAGTTTTGTTTAATGATGATGTTCCTCCTGTTCAGGATGAGGAAGATTCATTTGTTCAACTTCCTCCTGCCCAAGTGTATAATCAGCCCCTATCATCAACCGTCAATCCGAATTCCTCGAGCGAGGAAGAAGAGTATTACGACGACGAATACACCGATGACCCTTCAACTACAACAGAAGCTCCTACAACGACAACACAAACCACCACAACTACAACACAACCTACTAGGTCATCAGTATGGGTAAGTCGTTATAATAATTGTTATCGTTTTTCTGGTGTACACAGATTTTTTTTTCTGTTTATTTTTTACCGAGTTATCCAGTGGGTGGCCAAGGTACTTTCTCATTGAGAGTTTCCCTGTTGCAACTGCAACCTAATATTCTGTATGTGTCTTCTTCACAGTCCAACAGCTTATCCAATTATTCGGTAGGAAATATTTATAGTGTTGCTTGTGTTTTTCTGTTCGTCCGGATTTTTATCCAGGTCCAAACATTTAATGATTTTATTTAATGACTGAACGTGGTTAAAGGTCAAACTCCTTTCTATATAGAATCCATGTCACAATTCATAACAGGAATTATGCTTTCAGGCTTGTATGTATTCCATATATTTCGAAATTTCTCTACATCGATTATCATCGTTTTTTCTCTCATTACTCCTCACATTTTCCGCCCCATAAATTCCAAGCTTCCTGCACTCGTGTGATGACAATGGCCAAAAAAAAATGGTTGCGACATAATCCTCGCGTTCGTTTTTTTTTCTGGACATAAAAATTAGAGAAGAAGATCATGTTACACAATTGTACAGAGATGCTCCTTTCTCGGAATATGATCCAGCCAAGTTCATTGTGTTCCTGTTATGATCGACACAGTTCCGGTGTGTCACAATGAATCAAACTTGTTTACGTGCGTGCCACGCACAATGGATAGGCTGCTTCCTTTCAAGATAAAATATCGCTTATCATGACAGGTGGTATATGGATAAGGCCTTGTGACAGTTTATATGAACAAATCGCCGACACACTGCCACATAACACGTACTACGTAATGTGCTTTATGTATGATTCCTTTGTCAACTCGTAAATAACAGTTTTCTTCAGATGGGCTTCTGTTTAGATTC
>JAAXOA010004578.1:0-10152 GCA_036561885.1 Salina celebensis
ACCAGGAGAAAAAAAAACCTACCTGTGATTACACTGTTGACACGCGAAACACTCCAAGTGGTACACGTTGTTCCTAGCTCGCATTACCATTTCAAAAGCTGGGATCACTTTCGAGCATGCAGCACAGTAGCCCGTATTGCCGAACAATCTAGTGAGACAAACAAGAGATGAATTATTTACATGGCGACTCATTAAAATTTTAAAGACATCCAGCAATCTGGCTATACGTAATAAACTCACGATTGTGTACCTGAGATAATCTCGCTTGCATAAAATCAAATTAGCCTTTGTATACAGTGTTGAGCCTACTTCACCAAGACGGCAGTCACAGCACCCACATTTCAGACAGTCCTCATGCCAAAACATATCAAGAGCTTTGAGAAGAAAGCGATCTGTAATCCGCTTGCCACAACCAGCACACTCGTTGGAAGAAGTTCCCATTGCAAGGGTTGCTCCATCCCTGTGGTGTCTTGAGCTTCCCGTCACCATACCATCACCGTTTGTCATTCTTCTGCTTTGTGATACTGCAAATCAGAGGAGAACACATCCAAATTATTATTATAATCCAAAATATTATCCCTTAACAGTTGAAAGTTGTTGCCTCATTGGAAGTTTAGTATTTCCTGCAAGAATATTTCTTACGATTAGACATTTGTAATGTATATTTATGTAGTAGCAACAGATATGTCATCTTTCACATAACTCATAGACAGACAGTTGTGCCATGCTCAATGCGATTGGATTCCTATATTATACAACATTTACTTCACGCAAAATGTAATAATAGAGCTCCATGGAATCAAGGAAATGAAGGGATAAAGCAAACCATATCACACAGCAATTAATCACAGTAGCCCACACTTGACGTTTCATTAGCTCGTCTCTTCTCCTTTCTTCAGATTTAATTAACATTGCTACGGTTGAACAAACTATCACCGGTCCTGAAAACACAGACGAGTGTGTGAGAGAAAGTGTAACCAAACTCTGTTTGTTCTTGGATATAATCTTTCCGCTCCAGCGAAGAAGGAAGGGAATTTGTGTTGTGTTCATTCACGTCTCGCTTTTCTCTCAATAAGCAAAGCAAATGAGTATCTCCCGAAAAGCTTTCCACATGGTCTCATTATTGTAAACCTCTAGTATTTACAGCAATTTCCTTGCAAATAATTTCTGAAACCTACATACTTTCCATCAAAGACACATTTGAGATTACTTGTCGCCTGTTGGTCTATATAAACAAGTGTTTATGTGGAAATTACAGTACGTTAACAATCTACGGGTTTGCCGTGTTTGGTGTATTGACTTCATCTCGTTATGAGTTCAAGAGTAATATGTATACACAACTAAGTAAATAAATTATCTCTCGTGAAGAATTAACTAGTGTGATACTCATTAAAAACAGTTGGAGTTGGAATGAGGAGCCATCTACTAATCAGTATTTATTTTGTTGAAGTGGTCCTTTGGTTGCGTCCAGTTAAACAGAGTTTTCGCTTACATACGTAATGCTTTCCTGGGGGCGATTAACAGAGGTTGTGTCGAAAATATCTTTGTAAAGGGTGAAAGCGAAATCTATTGTGAAAAAAAGTGACAACGTAAGAGCATGCTAGCTTACATGAACTGCCGTATTGCGGCGCTTCGACTTTCGTTTGGAAATCTGTGTGTTGGAGAAAGCACAAACTTCCTACAGTAGTCTTGCTTCGCCCCGAATGGTAAGAGTAATGTAGGCACAGGTTCTTAATATACATATACTTCCACATAAATGAAACTTACGAAATCAGTACAATTTGAAACATACTCGTGACAAATACCGCTTTGTTGATTTGACGCTATAAAATACGTATAATCTTGTCCACATGTCACATGTGTTTAGGAGTAATACTGCAGTATTCAATTTACCGAGTTTGTCATTGAGGTGAGTTTGGCAAAAACAAATATTAAAGGAATGTGTTCTGCAACAAAAGCCTTTTCGGCTCATGTTCAATGATATATAAAAGAAATACAATCCCTGTACATTGCATTCTCTATAAGTTTTGTTCTATTTATTTAATTAGCTCCGCCATATATAATTAAATAAATGCATTTCTCCCATTGTGCCGGAACAGGCACCACACCGTTACAGATTAGGAATGCCCGGATTTTCAATCACCTTTGTATGAATTAAAATGAAATAAAAGCTGTTAGTTACGTCTAGTTCAGCTTCGTAATAAAGAATATTGGAGGCTCTAATTTTCAGGTATGTGATTTCAATTTGAACGAACGTGTCATCGCACGTCTGAAGAACCTGGAAGCCTGTTGAAAGATGAGTACCTAAGTGCATTTCCACACATAGTACGCTGTCGCCTTGTTAACCTCGAAATTGGAATGTAGTGGAGATGTATTTAGTAGTTTTCATAGAAATAGTTCTAAATTAGTTTCGGAAAAACACAATCATCCTTGTTGTTGGGAGGGACACTCGTTACGTCTTTGTGATATTAACGGGTTTTGTTCTAAATATGAAAGTTGTACTGCAAAACCAAACACAACTGATGACTTAAAGACGAGGATTTTGTCTGTACATACATAGAGACACGGTGATTGTGATATGAATAAAGAACAACAAACAATTTATTTGAACCACAACAAGTCATTATAAGTACAATCGTCATATTTACACTCCAACTAGAGATGTTTGTCCCTTTTTTGAACATTCTGGAACAAACTACAGTGGAAGCCTTCAGGTGGAAATGTAATTAAGTGAATGTCTTGTCCGGAATTTTCTCATAAACTTATTTGAGAACCCTTAGCAAAATGCTTGACATTCCTTTTGTTTTTCTCTTTCTGCCAGTGTTTACGAGTATACACACACAACTCCTTTTCAACCTTAATCATAGTTTTCATGTTTAGATGTATTTTTTGCAAGCCACAAACTCACGTAAGCTACATTCATGGAATGATTCTTTTCTGTTTAAAAAGGTGGATAGAAGAGAGTCTGTTCTACATTATAAAACTTTTAACAAAACGCCGACATGATTGCGTCCAACCTCGGCTTGACCGGGTTCATATTCCCCCTGGATATAGGTACTTGTCTCACTATTATTAGTAAAACTTTCCCGTGTTTCCTGAGCATCAAAATGCTTCTCCTTCGTGATTCAGTCCCTTTTGAATACTCTGGTGTCATTTAAAACAAAGCAGATTGTTTAATTTGATATTTTCTTTGGTGGTCCGCCTATTACCCGAAAGTTGTTTGGAGCTGACCCAAGCATAAGTAGACCTAATATACAGAATCTAGTAATTGAATCAAAGGCAATTAATAATTAATACGTTTTCCATGTTACAAGAACAAATTCCCGAATTTCCTTTAATTAAACTGTAGAGAAATAATATATTATACAAGTTGAGTTTCAATCAACCAATTTGGCTAAAATAGCTTGTCGCTGACAATGCCAAATTATTAATGTTCTCTCTGTTCAAACATCTCTGGCAGGTACTTGCAGAGAAAGGAGAACGATGCGATGGAAAGTAAACGCAACAATTTTAATGGGAATGAAAAGAGAAAAGAAATAGCTGAGGATGAGTGAAAATGAAATAGTAATAGCTCTACTGTCATTACCTAAGAACCCTTTCAAATCAAGACTAGAGTTGGGAGAAATGAAGTCGATGAAAAAAGAAGTAAAAACCTATAAATCTGGCTCACTTCATCCTTTGCAGAACTACAACTTTGGAAAGCATTTCATATTAAACGGAGCCGGGAAAGTATGAGTTTGTCCAACAATCTAATAACAATAAGAATAATTATGATTATACATAGTATTTACATTGCATTGAAAGAGGATACATTTCTCTATTGCAATGTTGTTCCAATCTGTGCACAAAAAGTACTTGTACTGGAGCACATGAGTGAGTATAGTATGTATATAAGGATTGTAAGTGGAGAAAGGTAGGTTTCAATATTTGGGAGAATGGGAACGGGGCATAGTAGTAATTGCACTGTGCCGTCGCTGGAAGAGCCAAGAGTATAAGTGAGGGGAGAAGAAAAACAAGAATCAAACCCACATTGCTATTACATTTCTATGTATATTATGTGCATTTTCTTGATGAGGAAAACTCATCAACTTCTTTTCATAATGAAAACTTTCTCGCAAAATAATTTAACAAAGTTTCAACGAACTTTTAAATCTAATTAGATTTCTCTCACAAGAAGTCTACTGTATTTTCTTCGCCTACAACCGTCCGGTCTATCCAAGTCAGTCCTGCTATAATAGGCAGAAAAAGAGAGAAATTCACAGTACATTAGAAGGAGTATAACCATTTTCTTTTCTTTGTGGGCTCCTTCGCCGCCTCTTGCTCATTTCTCTTTTTCCTTTCATTCTCCCTCTTTCTTACAGGATGCTTAAGGCACTTTCCCTCATTTTCAATGAATCCAGCCAATTTTAGAGATGTAAACATCAGAAAATGAAAATGCTCTTTTGGCCAAAAACGCCAGCTCGAAAAGATTACTTGTGTGTAATGTCTAATAAAAATGTTAGTCTAGCAATTTGATTTAAGAGGAAGAAAGTAAACACAAGTGTTCTATTCCTAGGAACAACCATGTCGTGCCTTTCCCTCTCTTATACTTGCATTTAATACCAATGAATGCTTCGTTGACTTTATAATAAATCTCACAACTGGAACGGCCCTGTTTGTTTCCACTTTTTACGCGAATGAGCTATTATAATATTAACATATTATATTCGTAGCTATGAGCATTATAAACTAACTGCTTTTTAAAATGAATCAAATATGAGGCTGTCGTCAAGCAACCGTTCAAAAGTTATATACTACCTTTTTAATTTTGTCATGCAACAAAAATTACCACGTAGGATCGGTTGGTCTGTCCGTCTGCACAGTGCCGATGGCGTAAATAGACTTTAATACGTCGTAAACAGGACAAAAATATCCGTATATTTGATTGTTTTATAAACTCCCCATTAATAAACTTGTAAAGCTTACTCCTTCGCTGCTTCATGGTCTTGGTGTACAATACACTGATTTCGTCCCCTTATACCATTCATTAGCAATATTATATGTAAAAATATCATGACTGCAAACACAAATCTTTCTTCAGAAAGATTGCGTGTTGGATCTTCAGTACTCGGGAAGTTTTTTCTTCCGTTTTCTCATTTTCCTCTTAACAACTAGTTTTTAACCTGGCAATGTCATAAGCACAAATAATGGACTGAGTATACATCATTCATTCAAATCCTATAAAATTTTATTAGGTACTCATGTTTCGTCATTCTTCGTCACAATCCCATGAAAACAATAGTTGAACAGACAATATTATTATATTGAAGGGGCAACCTGCAACACATTCTAATTTACTGAATGCTTAACTTCTGTACACGAAATTTTCAGCGATGAGAACGCTACGATTAACAGTTTGCATGTATCTTAATTTCCGTAACACTTAACAGTTACGTAGGAGAGTGTACAAAATCTGTTGAGTCAATATTCACGCACACGCTTCGTTTACTTGCAAGTAGCGGAAGCTACTTTATGCGGATGCTTGCTGCGTCCATCCGTCTGTCTGTGACCATGGCTACATTTTGTCCATGACACCTATGACTAATTTCGTGACATTGGCGAGTTACTGGCGAAATTAAAGTTTACTTTAATGTACGAAAAATCTATTTATAGCTGTATCTTCCGCTGCTTTTCTATATTTCGATTGTCGGTTTAGTTTTGTCCATGGAGATTGTTGGAAACCGAAGTATTTTGCTCATGTCCCCATCCGGCCCTTAGTGTAGACAGACACCGCAAATCAGTGGAATGACATATTTAGCACATACTCGGTCACTTGCAAAAATCGGTGAGCCATACACCATAATCGGGTGAAATATGCGAAATATACCCAGTTTGTGAGTGAAAGATACAACATGCAAAGATAATTTTACGTAATGAAAGAGTCTTTTTTTAACAGCACCTGCCTCCGTACAGATTGTCGAACTCATTGATGCAGATGAACCTTCTTCATTAACTACTGTAGTGTTTTGACTTTTGGTTCATAGTTGGTTGGTCTTATGAAGCCTACGTATTTCCAAATATTTGTCTTCTCGATTATTTACTCTCTGAATGAAATACGCCAACAATCTTGGAGTATATCCTAATTCAAGCATTTCTAGGCGAAAAATGTTTCCATTCGATTTTCACATCTGTGTGACGGTGAAATTCCATTTCTCTAAATTGCATGCAAAGTGGATAAAAGGAAGCAATCAGACTCGCTCATTTCCCAATCCAATTTTTATTAGAACCGCTTATCTGCAAACATTCAGAGGATAGCGGAAACCTAACCGAAACTAAAAAGAACTAAATTCATGCAGAACACGAAAATATATACTGTACTAGTTCGCATTCATGAATGATCGTCCTCTTCTGGTTGCTTATAGTAAAAAAACAAACTGACTTAATGATGGAGGGCAACCGCTATGGAAGACATTTTCATTCTCCTTTCCTTCAATTTATTGCTGTATCATTTGGAAACAGAGGTTGAAAAGGACAAGAAAAGAAATGTAAATGCATACTGGAATGGAGAGGACATAAAATAACGTTGATGATCACGATCATCTAGCACCTCTACTCAGACGATGATTTTGAGGAGAAGGTGAGACCATGATAATAAACGCGAGGTGGTTTGTATTGATATTTAGTAATATTACGCTTGGTTAAGGTAGTTGTCGATCCCGAATGCGAAACCAATGAATGAATGTTTATGTACTTTCTTTCAGAAGGGTTTAAGTTGTAATGTTATGCTAGGGTTTCATCCAGTTAAACTAAGCTATCTTTTCTCTCCCGAAGTGCGTTTCATTGAAAACAAAACCAGAGTGGAAAGTACCTTTTGCCCAGTTACAAACATAAACTTTGTGGTGCTTGAGTATGTTGTACGTTTGGACTAGTATCTTTCCTGTTTTTTATATGTATTAATTTTATGGAAAGTGATGCCAGATAATGTACACTTTATTTCCTGTATGCATTAAAAGAAATGAGGAAGAGAGATGTTTGATCTGGATTTATTGAGATGGGATACATAATATGAATGAAATAAATATTTGGCAGAAGACGGTGTAGTTTTGTAAGAAATGATGATGGTATCACACCACCATACAACCACCAAAATGGCTTTACCCGTCCTTCCCAGGAGATTGTGGGAATGTGCATCAGCATCTACCAATTCCCGAAAAAGGTAACAAGTTTTTCAGTCCCGGGTGACCAAAAGGATTGGAAAAAGCATTTTCTACCTTGATCTATGACCATTTATTTTCCCACAAAAAAATGCTGACCAAACGTTCATCGGTTCACTACTTGGAATAAAACGTTGCTGCAGTTTTGTAAGAGCGTCAGTACAACGGGGGAAAATGGAATACAGACATAATGTAGACTTGATGCAGATACATACAGACACACATGCTGACGATGAGAACACGTAAAAGTTGAACGGTATTCAATCTCCATCTCTTCATTCCCTCCTCACCGTATTAGACGTGAACTTATGAGTGGAGCAGAGGAGGAAAACTAGTTTCTTCCATCTGATGATCACCCACGCTAACATATTCCATTCATGCCTTCCATATATGTACGCATTCCAGAGTGGGATCAAACCTGTGTTTTGTATATCCACATTATAACTCTCAAACAGTTTCTGCCATGATGGCATCCAGTATCAGGATGGATGCTGGTACAATACGACTACAGATAGTGAGTGCCTGCCGGAGCAGTAGTACATCTGTCAGTGGTAAGCCTGTCCTCCAAAGCCCATCAACTTTTCACAATATTCCCTAAATACTAATATCTCATGTAGAAAACACTCACTTTCACTGTACGTATGAATAGTTATGCTAGATCCGACCACAGAGTCATATGTCTCTCCAGTCAAATGATCACATCCATAGTAACCACTGGCTATTCATTCATTTATCATTGATATGGATTTGTTTTCACCAACCAGCAACGACATAGTTAATGGAAGTTGTGCTGTTGCGACTTTGTTGGGATTTACGAAAAGATTCCACCTGGTCACATTTCATACAGACAGCCACATACAATTTATTTTTTTACTCGTTATTGGAGCCAGTTTTTGGGGACACTGCTGGACAAGATATATTTCCTAATCAAACATATCCGATCTGCACTAAAAAAACCAAACATGGAAATATAGAAAAGTTGCGATAGATAGATTCGAAAAATCGCTCCGTCAGCAAAATTAAAACTTTTCAACACCACATTAAGCCGAATAGAAAGGATCTTGGCGATCACGATCAGTTAAAACGTTCGCTAAGGAAAGGTGATTTAAAGCCGCCCAACAATATCGGTATATCACTTGCTGATTGCTATGCTCAAAATGTTATTCGTGTTTGACCATCATGTTAGGTTTTGAATTTATATCGATTGGATTATAAACCAGTTTGGTTCATTCTTAATTCTCACGACTCCAGACTCAATCGTTATGCTTAATTCCGAAATACTATTTGCATCACTTTGCAACGACAGTACATTTTATAGAAATAAACATTCTAATCTACTTTCGTATCACAAGATATACTGATAGTTTTACAGGAAGGCAGTAATTCTTAGTTTTTGAGCATATCAATGGTGTAAATTCAGAACTTCATACCCTATATTATTGTCCCATCTGCAGATAGCCGTCTGTTATATGTGCTTGTCAGATCTTGAGGATACAAATTATTTGACTGATTTCACTTATGCATCGTAATAAGGTAATAACCGGGATCGTTAAAATATTGTATTCGTGCATTCCTCAGCCTTAGGAAGGTGCTTAGTTTANATAACACGGATCGTTAAAATATTGTATTCGTCCATTCCTCAGCCTTAGGAAGGTGCTTAGTTTAATGAAATCATCAGTAATTTCCTGATTATGCCATCCGACATTTTGGATGACTACTGCCCTAGGCGAAAAATGCTCTATGGCGATGCAGATTTTCTTAATGTTGCTATCTTGTGCCACTTATGATACGCCGCATCGACTAGATTCAGCGTGGAACGACAATTGACGGGTGAAAGGGGATTTGTGTCAATTCGATGAAATTTTCATGGTAAAAATATTCCATTTTTATCGATTTCGACGTTGTTGCAAATGATAATGTATGATCAGCTCAGCGAGTTCTTTCGAAATAGCATAAGCAAAAGTTCGGTCATGAAATGATGCATTATTGTAGTCAAAGTGAACATTAACTGGCAGTTACTTAGGGAAGGTTAAGGAATTAGACATTGCAGGTATTACTATAAATGATCCACCCAAATAGCTCTAACGATATAACGATTAAAAACTTTAGTCGTTAAAATTCATTATTGTTAAATTTAATTGAGCAATTACCTATGTTTATTATCAAGCGATGGCTCTGAAAATTATTTTGGTCGGCTACATTGTATTAAGGAAATAGGCTACCAAGAATATCCGAGCTACGGACGGAGGGACACGAACGAAAGCAATAAGCAGCTACGCTACTAAATAAAACCTGTAAAGCTACGAAGCTGGGCAGCGTTTTTTACATTGATAAAAAAACGCTTTAATGTAAAACGTAAAATACAGCTCTAAAGTAAAGTTATAACTATAACGCATAGTCTGTCATCACGAATGGAGTTAAGAACGGGATATATATCATAGAGCAGGAGTGTGTATGCGCTTTCCAATGACAATGACACCATACAAAATTACATGTAAAAAAACTTAGGACCTAATTGGCATCTGCCGGACGGTCATCGTCACACCCAAAACATGCCCCATTAAACTAGATTTAGCATGTGCTTTCCAATTGATGGTCGCATGAACCACGAAAATTCACATGACAAAAGTTGACACCTGCCAGGCACCTTCAGGATTGACATTGTGAACTTGTCAAAACACACCTATGTAATGCAAAAATAAATGTGGCGGAAGTTAGACTCTGAAAGGCACCTTCAAGGTTGGCGCCAAAATGCCAAATTTGGTTCAAATCGGTCAACTGGTACGGCCTGTAGAGCGCGGACGGAAAGACAGACAAAGGCTTGGAGCTCATAACTTCCTGAACAAAGTCCAGCTTCGCAATAATAACAATTTTTAACCATTTACAACAACAAGGTCTATTAGAAAATCGTTTTAATGCATTCGCATCATCTTGCTCCTTTGAGTACGTAGGCTTCTAT
>JAAXOA010004579.1:0-10152 GCA_036561885.1 Salina celebensis
AAGTAGCTGCAGTTAGAATTGTGGAGTTTTTACCAAAAACAATGGATGGATTTAGGATTTGAAACTACATGTTCACTGTGCATATAATATTCTATGATGAAATGTAAGAATGCTCGACTTTGCACTCATTGTGTAAAAGCTATGGTTGAATTATTAATTTGACTAGTTGCTGCTGGATGATTGTTGAGCGGTACATGGCATATTGATGAGGGTATTTACATTTTACCCTCCATGCTGCATTCCATTTCGTTGAGTGAGTAAAAGAAACTGACTAGAAAGATGTGATCTATTAAGAAAGGATGTTTTCAATAATCCCAGTAGATAATAAAGGCTCGGACTGTATCAGAGCCTGTCTTCATTTATTAGTATGACTTTCCCGATAAGAAAAGATGAGTATTTTGTTGTGCCAAAGTAGTAGAAATCGTTGGAGCAATAGTAGTTTCCAAACACGTAGTGTCACTAGTCCTAGCCATTGTCAACAGTACCAGCGACGCTGTCCTTGTGGCTGTCTACTTATTGATGGGTCTCAACTGGCAAGTTTTTGTTATTCCTGGTGTTGCGCTTCTCCTCGACCACCACCACAGCCACGACGACCATCAGCCTCGTCTCGCAATGAAAGCGTGTTGAGTTCAGATACGAACGCTTGGAACAGACAGTTTTCTATCGTATCAAGTTCTAGAGTAAGCAAGCAGTGTGGCAGTGGACGATGGGTCGTTGGACTTGATGGAAGTGGAGTGCCAAGGTTGTTCTACCAGTGGCCGAGTACGTACCAGTTATCCGTTCTTTGCCCATGAAATAGTATCGACTTGCTCAAATTATTTTGGGAGAAAGTGCCATTCGCATATCAGACGTGGCAATGCTTTCACAGCATTCCTGACTGACGAGTCCTATGTTTATGGCTCTGCGAACATTGACTTGAAAAGTGGTAAACCTTCCACAGAGGAACATAAACTACAAGGAGTGAATCAGTTTCTAAATTATATCAATGTTCTTCATGTAATAGTTGTTGTTACTTGTGTGGTGAAAGCAGTTGTTAGAGTAATCATTTATGTACACGAGAGGCTAGTGGAAAATACAAAAGTGAAATTTTCTCTTTCTAATGGACATACAAACTTAGCACTTTCATCATTTCCGGCATCCAAGCCAGGGATTCTTAGAGACAATTGTGAAAGCGTGCAAGAGAAACTGGTATCAGACAAGAGAAAGTTTTTGAACAGGAAGGTGTTGAGGAATGGTATTGGTGAAGCAGGAGCAACTACTGGTGCCGCTGCTACTGCTGATGCTGGTGTTGTTGTTGTTAGCCAAGAAGGACAATGCCGTCCAAGTGCGGGATTCCGAGAGATTGGAGTAAATCTGAGCAGCTGAGTGTTAGTGAAAAGCAGAGTGTCAAGTCAGGTTCGGCATCTGCCTCAGCTCGCTACATTAACTCAGTTTCGGATCTTTATGCGACAGATGAGATTGACGCGCTCCTCGATGAGATACGCGACTTAGAACCTGTTAGTGTTCATACCGATGATTTGCAAGACTTTGAGATCGACGGCTCCGTGTCTCGGCTGCCATACGAATACGATATGACCTGTGACTCTCGCACTTCCGTCCACTCTTGGGATTCACATGCCCTTTACCACAACAACACAGTCAGTTTCATCATTAGTGTCATAAATATTTCATCCTAGTTATGCTATTACTATAAACCAATGATTGTGCAATACCATCTTTGATTATTGCCAGCCCTTTGTTGCAGTACATGAGTTTCCATGGTTTTTCCGTAGACTTTAGCCAAGTATTCAACTAGTTTTAATAGCGTTAACAGTACAATCTACACAAGTTATGTTGTTATTTGTTCCATAATACATCATTATAAAAGTAATGCTTTCATAAATACAAAAATCACACTTAACAATTCTCAGGCTTAGCTACCGCAACCGTTTCCACAAAACTTGAAACAAACGGAAATGAGTGAAAGTCTTGAAGCTAGTTCAGTTACAAATCATATCTAATTATCACACAGTAAAAACAGACATTTACGTGCAAACTAATCCAGTAGTACTTTAGAAGGAATATAAAAATAAGACATTGCAATCCTTAATTTAACACCAGTACTTGAGTACTTCTACTACTTAATTCGTAGTTTGATGCTACTACTCCTACTACTACTGCAGTTTATAGAGCTATCAGCATTACTGATACTACTACCTCCACTACTTGTAGGAGCAATATTTAGTACGTTCTTACGCGTACTTTCAATATCCCGTAGTTGTCAGTTTACTTGTGATGGTAATATTTACGCGAATTTGTTTGTAAACTATTCTATTTTTGTACGCCTGAATTCTTTCAAAATCTCCATTTTTTTCCTTTTCCGCTTTTAACTGAACGGTTTACCACAATGCGCTTAAAATGCAAATTTACACAAAGCCTCATAGGATTAGTGTAGCATAAAGTAATTATGTTTACGTTACAATTTGTCGTACCAGTTAAGTTTCTTGCATGCACGGTTAACAGCAAACCAAAGTCGCCGGAAAATGCTTGTTTTGTGTTATTGAGAAGCACAACACAAAAGGAGCCATCACTGAAGACTTTTCTTCATACGTGAATGACAATTTTTTACAGCTGGTTTCCTGAATGCTTATTTTTTAAATGCAGATTTCCTTTTGAGTAATCTGGCGTAAATTTCAATTTTGCTTGTAGATTAACTCTGAATAATCTTTCTTTCCCGTAGAAGTATTGTTAACCAGTTGTGTTTGATGTTTGAAACAGTCGTACCCATATGAAATTCACAGTTGGTGATCCGGCTGCGTTGTTTTCAAGTTGAAGTACAAGACATTCAAGGCATCGTGGCAAAATACGCGTTTCTTAATGAGTTTGTATTTGTAGATGGAGGATCCCGGACCTCGCGTTGGAGGACCCGTTTCCTTATATTGTGATACAAGCCACCTGAAGACGCCCATTGGAATCCTAAGAATTGTGTTCTTGGTAAGTGACACGTGAGGGACGGAGAAATTCTCGTACAGCCAACCGTTCATATACGAAACGGGTGAAAGTCAATAGCCTTGCACTTTGAATCAGAATTTTTCCCTTCCCGTACATAATCCGCAGAATATCCAACTCTAAATTGTGACAAATACATATGCTGATTTCAGTGATAAGTTAAAGATAAAAAAGATGTTGACTGCTACAATGAGTGTAACATCATCCCATCAAATCAAAATGCAAAGTTGGCAGAACCGCAGGCAATGTAGTTAAAGAAGGATCTTGAGAGCTACACTTGAAGATATAGCTTAGATTTTAGGAGCAACATTGAGGGAGATTTGTATTTCTGGCAGTCAGAAAATATTTTGTTGTTGAAGTAGCAAGCATAAAGTAAATTCGTCATGATAGTAGTCGACAGAAAGGGTTGAAAGGAAAGGAAACTAAAAGGGAAAGAAGAGCCTAGTAAACTGTTTTTACTGAAATCGATATGACAAGCTCCTTTGGGAACAAGGCAGCTGTATATGATTACATTTGATCCCACAATTTTTCCTTCACATTCTTTATTCGAGCACCCCCTTCACTTCAAGTACTGCAACAACCTTGAGGATTTTCTCACATGCTATTGTGGCACAGGTCTCCTTCCATCAAATGTTTAAAAATATTGTATCACAAGAAAATGGGAATTGAAATGTACGTGTTTGGATTGTGGATACAAATTATCTCCAACAAAGGTACTCACCTCAGACGAACTAATACTGTTTAAAATCATGCATAACGATTTTATTTATTTTCGGAACGATATCGAAGGTATAGAGCCGCTTAGCTACTAGATAATTATACAAATATGAACCAGAGAAAACGATTCGCTGCCTCGCGTATGTAAGCTATCGGATATATTATTTTAAACCTGACTGACTGATCGCACAGGTATGATATGTTGTACAATTAGAAATCACATTAATTTAGTTAGCCCAAGATATGTTACATGTAACATGCATTATATACATCTAATATGTTCAGGGATTTTCATTTGTTAGGTTTGGGTTTATCTTTTTGCTATTTTTGAAATAATAGTTGCCAATTTTATGTATTGCATAATGTGGTCCTGAAGGAGGTACATATATAACGACATGTTAATGACGTTGACGCTGTCTGTTCTAATGTCGCACGCGAGGACCATTGCATTAGATATTCATACCTCCCTACACCCTATAAACTATTCGTCGTTCCCTGTAGTGTATGTTTAACGTTTAACGACTTGCTTTCCATTATTCTCACCCCTTCAGGTAAGATTACATCTTTATGTTCAAAACGAGTAATGTGTCCAACTTTTCCAAGAAAAAACTTTGCTTCTTCATGTTGGATTACAATTCGTAAACTTCTTAATTGACTGCTAGAACAACTTACTGAATCCACTTGAAGCCTCAATACAAAAGCTTGGGCTTACAGTTACTTACTGGAGAACCAAGTTAAAACAAATACTTCGCCAACTTAGAGTAAAAAACCGACACATGATTCTTATAAAACAGAGAATGTATATGCATTTTTTTCATAATTTGTGTTAAACCTGTTGTGCTTTACCATCGCATCGCCTTTCTTGCTGCGGATTATGCTGGCATGTCTAATGAAGAAATGAGAGAAATGGGGTTTACCTTTCCCCAGAAACGCATTAACATGTTGCGAGTTAGTTTGAGTATTTTTTTGTGTACGAAAAAGGCTGACTTTCTCCCACGTTCGTGTTCGTAGAATTGATGTAAATAATTGATGAGCTCTGTCTCGCAAAACTTGATGTAGGCAGTACCAAGGACTTCTTTTGTATACATGTATGTAATTTAATTTTCAGGTGGCTTCTGCAGTCAGCCTTTGCTGTTTGTGTTATGCCGGTACAGCAAAATATGGGTTGTTAATGCTGCCTTACGTGGGTCGAATACGCCTCATGCTCTTCATCATCTTATTCAGCTGTCTTGTCATTGTTCTACTACTCTTCCTTGACATATCTCTTTTGTACCACGCCTTCCCCATCCACTATCACAAATGGGTAAGCCCTGCGTATTTTTTTTATTAGTTAAATTTTATCACCATACGAAAACAATGACATAAAAGCAGAAAACGCTCTCATTGCAGCATTTTGCATGAATCTCCTACTTTTTACATGTAGTTTTTGGAAGGCAGCATTTAATACGGGCTTTTTGTAATGAGTTTCCATGTTCTCGTGTTGTAATCTTTCCCCAGGTGAATTGTGAATTTTCCCCTTGTTTCGAATGAATTGTAAAAGTTAGTAAATAAAAAGACTGAAATGAGAACAAGGGAAGCACAAAAAACGTGCACACGCCCAGGTAGAAAGCTTTGTATTACATGAATAGCTGCCTAAATGGAGCGGTCACACAGGTTGTCATGACTTTTGCGAGTAGACCGGATTTTACAAAGAACTTTGAAATGGTTTTGATATCACAACTTGTACCGGGTTGTCAGATGCGCAAAAATCATATTGAGAGGAAAATCCATCTAATTCGGTCAATGCAAAATTGATTAAGACTTAATTAACGCAAGTACTAATCTTCCACTTCTTAAAACTTCACTTTTTGTTCTCTTTTAGGTGATTGGGATTTATGTAATGCAATGCGCAGGATACTGTGGAGCCTCCGCTCTGATGGTGAGCCTAGTTCAAATTTACGCTGAAAGCTTTCCATGGATTGCCAAAGTCACGCGAGATCAACTCATAGTGGCCAGTGTAAGTTCTTTTTGTTGCTCCATAACTATTTTCATGTCGTTAGGAACATTTCTAGATGGTGTTTAGGAGTCAGTCCGTGTAGTATAACAATGAGCACAACACATTCTAAAGTTCATCTTTGATAGTACGTTTGGGAGTTTGATGTATGTATAATATGAAATTTCCAAGCAATTCACGTAGTTTTCCCGATGGTCAGTCAACAAAATAATGAAACAATAGCAAGCTGCCAAAACTCTTCACAGGCAAAAAAGGTTCCATCAGTTAAAAGAAAATACATCACATACATGACCTACTACATATCTATTCAATAATGCACTACATGAAAATTACGAATACACTATTCTTTCAGGCATGACGAGTTCTTTCTTCTCTACGGCTGTTTATACATAATTCATTACTTTCATACCAATTCAATATTGATAATAACCGAAAGGCTGTATTTCCCCACAAGCCGAATAACTTTGTTGGGGTTATCTTTGTCGTGAGTTGATTTATGCAATAGACAAGCTATAAACGAATCAGAGAGTTCGTGATTGCCCAAATACAAGCCTTTCATAAGCCGGTTATAGCTCTAAATTAAAAGAAAAAAGTAATTACGCATTTGGTCATATTATAAATGGAATAATCTACTGGAATAATGTTCTGTACAAGATTTTCCTGATTTCCGCATATGGCGAGGCGGTTAGCGCAAAAGATCGAAAGGTAATTTGGAAAATAAACCCAAAAGTCATTCGAGCATTGCACATTTCTTCCTTTTTTGCATTGAAAATTTCAAATAGCGAATAGGTGATGATGTAAAGTTAAAAATGAACCTCATTATAATGTGATGTATCTAGGTATAAAAGCTTTTAAATTAACGGGAATTAGGGTTATTCTCTTTCCGCTTAAATTAACGCGGTGGCAGTTTCACGTTGCTCGCAACTTCACGAGTGATGTTAGTCTTTATAGGTAAAATGATGTATTGGAACTGGAAGCATTTAGGATTGGGACCTGTGAAGCTTCCACATTCGCGTCTCGAAGAGTGAAAACGTCAAGATTTTGTTTAATGTTCGCATATATTTATAGGCATAAAGTGTGATACGATAGAACTGGGCATGTGTCTTTTGATGGTAACAAAGCTGAGGTAAATGAAAAGCTTCCTCATTGGTCATTTAAAACCGACATAACTTGTAAACCCACCGTTGTGTTTTTTGCACGGATATTCTGGTAGAAAATGTTTAATATCAGAAGAAATGCCTTTCACACAGAAGATTGAAGAGGTACACATTCTCCAGATTTTTACTTAGGTAATGTAAGTTTGAGATAAGATATTGGCTCGCCACCTACGCGCTCTTTCACCTTTTCACTTCATTAGTTGTGAATATTGCCGTGTTGGGTGAAAAGGTTTCCGAAGTGGATATTGTTTGGTCAATACAGGCAACACTAAAAGCTGTCTAAAAAGCACGAACATTTGCCGACGTCGTATCAAAAATGCCATTAAACTACTAGTGCAAACAAAAGGATCCAAGTTGGGTATGTGCGGCTTAACAAAGCCTGCACTCTGCACACATAACAAATAGAGATCTATGAGGGCAAACTTGAGTTAGAGGAGTAAAGCAAGGAAATTACAAACTACTTGTGTAGTTTAGTCTAAGTCCAGATAAGTCCCGCGATGGCGACTCTAGAAAGACTCCAAAAACGAATGGAAACTTCAGGTTAAGACTAGATGCAGGAAGGAGAAAAGATTTTTACACGTTTCTCCAATATTTGATTTTGTAACAGACGGCTGTGTTTGCGAAAAAAAGAAAAAAAAACGCTGGACAGACATTAAATAGAATACTAAAGCTTATGTGTTTAAGTTATGTAAGGGTGTCATTAAATGCAAATTATAAAGCTTCATCCTACATATAAGAGACGCTTTAATTGACTTTTCTCAGGAGCAGCCAGGCTATTACTACCCTGGTGTTCAGAAGTAAATTTGAAGAGAACAGCTTTAGTAAACCTGAACGTTAAGGTCAAGTATTGATATGAAAGTAATGGCAAACATACTGGAAACAGATGTCGATGTCTTTATTACATATCTATTAGGATACATACTTTACTTTGGAAATATTGATGTGATAAATCTTCTCATTTCTCTTCTTATGGAATATAAGCAAACAACGATTTTTTTTAAAAACCTGGACAACTTAAGATATTATCCAGAAAAAGATAATTGCTTGATAATTTTTAATCTGAAATCATATCGGGGGTTATATGAAACATTTCGAAAAAGAATGCGTGACGAATTAGTATTAATAGGCAAGAAGAATGATAACAATCCGGAATTTATGCTTTAACTGAATATAGTCACCAGTTGCAGTAATTGCTCAGTTGTTTAGTTCACGTTTATAAACGCTTACAAAAACTTTCAAAACATTGTCCTACCATCAACTACTAACTACCTCTTTCCAACTACTAACCACCATAATGGAGTGAGCCTGCCAATAACTTTTCCGTGGCACTGTGCGACGGGATTCGTTTACTCATAATAGCTATAGCTACCACCCATACCCGCACTAAAGTCAAAGCGTCAGCATCAGCATCCGGGAGGAAAATGAGTACGCTAATATTATGTTAGGTAACCCGAGCTTTGTCTAGCTATAAGGAAGATTTGGCGCAGAAAACCTTAAGCTGGGGTTTGTATTATTGTATTTTTAATTTAAGCCATTCACAGATACAAGTAAAACCGTTTCAAGACTATTTTTATGGGGCTAATACGCTGCTTCACTTTGTTTTTCAAAGCATAGTTTGTGAGATGATAAAACTACTCACGAGTTTGAATTTATATGTAGGAATTAAGAAAACCGAAATGTATAGAGGAAGGTAGAAATGATATATAAATGAGAAGAAGGGCTTTATTTTTTGAGGTAATTCCCAACGGCGGCAATCCACCCGAAGGCAGCCAAGTCGTAGCAAATTGTTCTAATTTCCTCTGTTTTCTCGGTTTTCACTGTGTGTGGCGAGATTTTCTCCACTTTTTCTTTCTAATTTCCGAACTGAAAAGCAGTTGCCGGAAGAATATTATTGTACCACGTTGAGGATGGAAACGCAAAAGAGGAGGAAACTGCACTTATTTGTATTCTGCCAGGGTTACACTCTAGTAACAAGGGGAGGGAGAAAAATGTCACTTGTATTGTTTATCTCCTTACCAATTGTCTGACTGTATTAAAATCGAACCCAACAGCTTGGACACACTTAAAGTTATACTGCCATTTCGTTCATGCGACCTGAATTCGAATCTGTAACTACCAATGCACCATTTCACAATGTACAACGTTTGCGTTTCATATTATGTATAAAAATTCTGGAGAATTTCTCAAAACGGGATGGACTAACGATTATGTGTAATAGGTCTATTCCATGTCTATATAATATTTTCACTATTATCAGCTAGCAGAAAATACAATTCTTCTTTCATTTCATATAAGTCATTGCACAGCGTATTTAACTCAACTTTTGACTTTCGATTTCGATATTACTGAGTTTGCAGTAAGGGAGGATGAAAAACCTCTGTAACCTAGAATAATTTTATAGGATAATTAAAACTATTTTTCATACATACAATCTATAATTCATAGGAAACATAACAAATATGATTTTGAATATGTACAGGGTGATATTTATCCAAGTAACTACAATTTACTTGATTACTTGGCTTAAAAATGGCATTAAACAGATACTTGCCGTTTCCATGGTAAATATTACTTTTATAAATCTATCCATGTATACGGGATGTATGTATTTTATATTTTAACAGGAGTTTGATCATGTATAGTTTATTTGCAAAGCATAAAAATGGTTTACTTGATCCAATGCATTAAACCCTATTCAACATCAACTTTGGCATGCTAAGCAGCGAGCCATGGATAAGCTGTAGAGCAGAAGTTTGAACTGTAATAAAAAGTTGTTTTTATTTTGATCACAGAAGGAAAACACTTAAATTTGTTAGAACTAGTAAAGCTATAAATGCAACTTTGCGTCAAATACAGGCAAGGGACATGGCAGTGACAAGAAGAGGAAGCAAATTTGTACTTATTGTTGCTCAGGCTTAGGTCGTTCGTTTACGGTCGTCCTTGCATGTAATTTTATGTGACATGAAATTATTATAGGGAAAAACCTTGCAACCTCAGCTCGACATAGTATAACTCAGGTTGTATGTACTTCCTTCAAGTAAACTGAGCCATTGATTGCGAATCTTGTGATTCTATGGATTTATGTTTATTATATCAAATGGTCTGTTGCTTGGTACTATTTTATCATAAAATGCTACTTGCCAAGGGTTTCATGGGTTTATGCTAGACTTTTACTACAGTCTTGGGCAGAGACGCATGACGAAGATTTTAAATATTCATAATAATGACAAGCCTCAATAAAGTATAGAGGAAAGGGAAAGCGTAATGGCATTGCTGGATATGCTGGTAAAACAAGTT
>JAAXOA010004580.1:0-10152 GCA_036561885.1 Salina celebensis
AAATAGTGCTATATGGCAAGCGGGGTGTCATTTGACATCATTTCGCCACCTAGTTTTCAACAAATTCAATAAAGTTCCTTCTCTTACAGCGTATAACGGTTTATTTTGGCATAAAACACCAAAAAATATTGTATATTTTCAATTATTCTTCTTGTGATGTTATACGATAATTTTGTACGTTTTTTAATGTTTGTAACAAAGTGGTAACGTAGCTACTTCATACTAAAACTACATAACACCATTAACAATCAATAGCTCTATTAATAATAGCTCTAATAATAATCATCAATAATAATTCTTGCATTGCTTCATTCATTTTTGGATATACATAGGACTTGTTGTTGTTATACAGAGTTGTTGTTTTGTAGTGGTCAACTAATATTCATACTTATATTTAGTTCCCAGATTGTGTTAATAGTTATATAACAGGAAAATACATTAATGACAATTTCTGGTTGAAAACATGTGTCATTCTGTAATTAAATCTTTTGTGATTTCAAGCAGCATTGATTAATACTAGTGCTCGTTATTCAATACTTGCCAAGGACTGAAGACGTTAAAGATGATGAACTTTGGAGAACTACTTTCTATATTACAACTGCTACTGGAATGGGCTACGTCAAATGTCCGAGCAACGAACCGTGAGAGTTTTCGCATATCCTTTCTGACGATGAAGAAATAGAGATATCCATTGTTACAATATCATGATTGCCATTGTGATGAGTAAGCAAAAAGATAGTAGGTGAAAATATTTCATGTTACTTTGAAAGCGCCGGAAGGAGCAACAAATTGTTTAACTCTTCCATACCTCCTTTATGACAAGGAGGCAGACCCAAAATCGTCCTTTGCTCACGTATCTGTTATCTTATGCGTGAAAATATAAACAAGAGTGAAATGTAAAATCACATTTGAGAAAGTTTCCCTTTTGTCACAGTTTTGTTACATACCTTTTACTTTTCTTGGAAAAATGCCTTATCTCTTGGAGCTTGCACAACTACTCTTTAATCATTTTGTTGACTTCCTTCTTCAGTTTGCTCATGTTGCTGTCTTTGCCCCTGTTTCCATTCACACGTTTCAATTTCCTCACTCTCCTCTTCCCTTTACTATTATATTCCTCAACAAGCTCATCACTATGCCTAAAAGTTCTCAGCAGTGCACTGGAATCGGCCACAGTACTGAGCACTGACCACTCCACCCGTGATAGTGTTATTGTATACCATACTGGTTGCTTTCATATTTTTATCTCTTATCAAAGTATACTTCACAAAAACATGTCCCACTTTTTCTCACTGGAATACTCAAAAAGTCAAAACCCAATTCATTCAATTTTTAATATGTATATTCACAAAAATATGATAATGCGAACCAGTGCTGTTAGCTATTCAGGGATGATTCTTATGTAACGAGGAAGAGCTGTAGTTCATTCTTTATACATTCCATTATCCCATAATTACACGTTTTCGTTTAAAACTCTGCTGCCACCGCTTTCGCATTTAACCCTTCTGGATTCCCCTTTGTCATCTTCTTGTCAGTTGTCACTCTTCTGTGACGACATTATCTCATTCATTCTCCAAATTCCACATCTGAATGGCTTTAAAAATTTCTTTTTGTGCTCATTGGTCAATATAAACATTACAACCTGCTTCCTTCGTCTCTTAATTTGTCGACTTTATATTCTCTTTTGAAATAAAGTTATTAAACAAAAATCTTCGTAATTTCATTCATTGTCATATTTCCTTCCCTAACAACATGATTTCGTCATAATTTCGAAACTTTTTCTCTGGAACGCTTCACACACAGTCTGTTATTCTACGTGCTTCCTACCCAGTGTGGTGTTACATGACAGGTGTTTATACCTAAATGGGATGGTGGCTCTACTGGCATGAGAGTATTTCCCTCCAATTGCTGTTGCAAGGTTGCTGCATATAAAATCCTAAATGGGAATGAATATTTTTAAGGTGTATTCAAATCGGGATTTATAATTTTTTAGTACGATAATGTACGTACAATTGTACGTGATCCTATAAATAACCCACCCATTTAAGGCATCACCCTGTTTAGAAATATGTAGAATGTAGAAGAGAAAAATCCCTTAATATTTGTTCAACCCTTTTTCTATCTTCACCCTCTCTAGTAACTTAAAAATAGAGACAAAAAATGGACTTTTTTTCTTGCTTTATAATTCTTTCTTTGATTCTTTTACATTTGCCTAAAATTGGTTAGAATTATGAAGTTATTCATTTTCTTCATTTTCAAATGTCATCAACGTTTTTTTTTCTCTACCCTTGCGCATTAAGTACCCTATTTAGTTTATAATACATCCCACCTTTTCATACAAAACACAACTTTGTTCCTGAGCTATTCAGTTGTATAAAACTGTATGAAATACCTGTCTTCCCGTCAGTTTCCTTTTTTTCCATATAGAAAATCACATATTCAACAATGTAGCTTTGGTCTACGATTGCCTGCCTAAAAATGGTCATGCTGACAGTTAGTCCTCAGTACCGTAATAATAATAATAACATCCAAACGTCCATGATTGGAAACTGAGGAGTATGAGACAAACTACGTGATATAAAAAGAAATCATCTTTTTTTTTTTTTTGGTTCCCCATTTTGAAAGCAATGTCTCATAATGCCCCATCCATCCTACCCACATTGGTCATAAACAAATAAATGGTTATCTTTTGTACTACATACTAAGCCTTGTAAAACAGATTTCTTTATGTTTATATTTTAATTTGATCGAGTTTTAACCGTAAAAATATAGCAGGTAGCAATTGTCTCAGCCAGCAGATTTTTTCTCCATAGTGGATTGGGTTTTTAGTCCTGATTCAAAAATCCACCGCATCTTTTATCTTAAAATGGATTATATGTAAAATTGATATGATGTAATGGTTTTTTGAAATAACAAAAAAAAAAGTTAAAAGTTACACAGATCAGTGAAATTTGTTTTATGCAAAGCCAATTTGAAAACTCAAACTTGAAAACACGTATGAAAATTTCACGTCACGTATTAGGATTTTTCCGTACAGTTATCATATTCGAATTAAATTGTATCAGCTGTGGTTTGAGTATTTGAGCCGTTTCTTTATTCAATTCTACTATCCTTCCCTCAAAATCTATTATTGTCCATTCAGCGATGGGTTTATATTTTTAGATTATAGATTTTTTAAGAGTTTTGAATAAAACACGTTACAATTAAAGGGGGATAAAGAGAAAAGGAGAAAAGGATAAAAGGGAGAGTTCTGGCAATTCAATCTAATTGTTTGTATGGAAGAAAAGTTGTTTTTGTAATATTTCTTAGTTCTTAGTTCTTAGTTACAAGAGAAATAATTGACATGGAAAGCGGTAGTTATATGGGAAAACTTACATTAAAGATAGATGCCAGGAATACGGATAAACTTTGTTTTGTTATTAAAAATAGTGACGATGGCATTCTGACAGAAACTGTAATTGAGGTAAAAACAGATTTAGTTTAAAAATAATTTTTCTTGTCAGTATTTTGTTTTATTTTTTTGGTAGTTTATTGGTATCATCTAATGATATATTTTCTTGGTTTGTTAGCAATTGTCAAAATTTTTCAAGAAAAAGCCAACGGATGTAATTCATGCTACTGGAGATGATGTGCTGAAAATGGATATCCCAGTGAATCGACAGTACATATTCATCGTCGACGATGAGGATGCATGGAATAAGATCCCTCCAAATCATCAAGCTTATCCAGCAGCCTTTGTTATGCACCTCAAAGCTCAAGACTATTCTCAGCGTGTACTTTGGAATAACAAATGGATATTGAACATTGCCCTTACTGCTGCCAATTTTTCGTTTCTCTACAAGACGACCGAAATGATACGGAAGAATTTAATGACAGAGTCAGAAGCAGAAGACATTAAGCATCGTGTTTCGATTTGTAATGGTTGCTTTGTTGATGAACCTGTCAAAAAGCACCAAAGTACATTCGTTATTTTGCCAATTAAACAGCTTCAAGGTCCTGACATTTGGCAGTGGCTTACGATTTCTGCAGAGGGATGCAGAGTGTTGCAGAAAGACTGGAACAAGTTCTTACAGCTTGCAACGATGGATAATTCTACAATGGATAGCGTCAATGCACTACGATTGTCTTTGGAATGTGATCAAAAATGTTTTGAAGGGTTGTCGTTCGTATTGGTTTGCAATGACTCAGAACGTAAACGGGAACTGACAAAAATTATCAAGGAAAAAGGTTCAAAGTATAAAATTATTAATTGTATTAGAGTTGTCCTCACATTTTCATTATGTATTGCTTTCTTTTTGTCATTGTGATACAATCAAATTTAAAGACTTACTCATTCTGTTTCTGTTCTGGTTTTCTAGGCGGATGTGTGACAAAGGTGCACGGAGAGTCAAAAATTGTTATTCTTCATGACCAAACGAATATTGAAATTAATGAAATTTCAAAAATTCGCAAGCAGAACTGTGTTATTTTGAGTGATGAGTGGGTAGTGAAGTCGGCAAATGCAAACCGTTTGTCTAAGCCGCAACCTGTTGACAATTTGTGTGTGATGCACGAAACAAGTATAATTGTTACATCCCGAATAGTTGCAGTTTCTCATCTACTTAATGAAGCCAAATCCAAAGAACTCCGTGAACTCATACGAAAATTTTGTATTCCATTTGTGCCAGTGTTGTTACCTTGGGTTTCGAAACCAGATCTTGTTATCGTTCCCTATGTAATAAGTACACCCCCTGAAGCAAACCAACGCACTCCAGAATGTTTCGAAATGAGTTGCCGGAATGCGATCGCTCATCAACATGTTTGCAGCGCTTCCCACAAACCCATACAGATTACTAACGCTAATAGTTTTCCACTCACAGCTTATAAATTCAAAGTGTTTGCATCAACAGAATTACGTGTAAGATGCCATCAAATTCTTGAATGCCTTGGAGCAAAGTATGTTTCACGAATATTTATTATAATTGCTTATGGTTACGTAATTTTTAATCTTTCATATTTAATTTCGTTTAATTATAATTGAAATTCTAGATTTACCCCTAACCCTGAACCTGATTGTTTTATTATTGTCGACCGTGAACATTTCGAAGCCGTATCTCAGACACAAGGAAGTGCAGATTTGTATACAGCGGAAAGAATTTGCGAAATTGAAAGCGGAAGTGCTTTTTTCCTAACAAAGTACAGGATACCTGATAGTAGCAACTTTCAAGTATCGGAAAAGTTGAAAAAAATCAAGATCGCCAACGATAAACAAAATAAAAATGTTAAAGATGAAAACAATGTAGAAGCTGACCTGATTCCTAACGAAGCAACCGATAACGAATTATCCAAGCAGTACAAAAAAGCTATAGCTGTATACATACGTAAACATATGGATATGCATGGATTCGAATATTGCAAATACGGTTAACAATTCGAATCATTATTTATTTTGGGACAAAGATTGTTTCAAATCCTGTAAGTTCCGGATCGATCTAACCAATAATAATTTCCTTGATGGGTTTTTCTTTGAGAAAACGCACGAAGACGTTATTTGTAAGTTTTTTTAAAAATCACTTTCTCTTAATTCTCACTTGTTGCTTAATTTCCTGTAATGCTTGATTAAAAACTTGTTTGTTTTGTTTCTCTTTGCGTGTAGCTATGTTTGCAAATCTACTAACGCTATTGGCTGTGCCTTTTGTGCTTGTAACAAACAAGTGGGATCCGATGATTGATTTTTTCACTGGAACACGCAATGATGAAGGGCTTAAATTCTCAAGAATTGGTTATGTCGTCTGGAATGACATAGGAGGATCTTTTGCATTGTCTTCAACTTTGCTAGGTAGTACTTAATCAAAGACAAAAATTATATATTGACAAATTTCAACGAAATCAAAAATTATATGATAACTGGTAGTACTAAAAATGATATGTTTTATATACTAAACTACAGATATATTGCTTGATTGGCAACCCTTCCCTTCAGTCATGACCAACCAACAGATTGCCATAATAAGTCCGGCCAGTGAGAAGATAACTTTTAAAATATCTAAAAACTTGCGTGTTTGCTACTTGGACAACCAAGATCATAACGTAAGTTTTGTAATAGTCAAAAAAAAATCCCAATTTACCCAATTAACATAAAAGATTGAAATCTCACAATCTTAATTTTCTTTCTTTAAATTCACAGAAGTGCGCAGTAACTGTTAATTTTTGCATTGAGAATAAAGTACCTATTTTCAAATACACATGCCGCCTTAAAGATGGAAGCCAAAAATACTTGTTTTCAACGGCCGGAGAAAAAGGCGTTACTACTGAATTGTTGAATGTGGCTCTTTCCGTTTTTGACAATGCAAGAGTTACTCATGGCTTATGTGTTGTGTGTAAGCTTCATTTTGACACACTGGGATTGCAACAGGATGCTGCTATTCAGATTGTTAACTTTGATGTAAACGTGAAATTGGATGTAGCCATTAAAAATATTTCTGGATGTGCATTTGACAAATGTTGTATCCCTCCAACATGCTTCATCAAGAGTGAAAAGTAAGACACTAGTTCTTAAACCAATAACAATAACTTATAAGTAATAACGAATCCTATATAATTATCATTTATATTTTTTTGTCTTTCATTTTGTCTAACTACAGAGTATTGAAAGATATACAGAAGAAGAATACTCAAGAATTGCCTACTACGATTAAAAAATTACTGTCTAATCAAGTTGATCACGTCACCCCAACGTCCAACACGAATATGTCTACCCATTTCTATGAACAACTGCGAAACGAAAAGAAGATTATTTCAAATGAAAATTCAATTTTACTTGTCGATCAGTTAAGCTTGCAGCTAGTTTTTATTGAAAATGGTACTATTTTCAAGTTATGTATTTTAGATAATTGCCTGAGGCAGGCTAAAAATGACACAAAACTTTGTAGTCAACATGTTAATTGTGGACAGTTAATAACCAATGTTTAGAAATTTCGAAGAATTTCTTTCAGTTACGTAACCCCATAAGAACCTGAAAAATGTTTCTATACAATGTTGTTCTCATCAAAAGCCTTAAAACACTAAAATATTTTGTAGGATTCGTCTGTTTAGGCGAGCACTGTCATAATTTTGATAAAAATCGTAGTAAATTTGTGTTTTTATTTATTGTTTTATGTTCCGTCGTTTATTTTACTTGTTGGAGAATTGTTGTTATTTGGAGAACTTTTACGGAAAGAAAATATGTGAGTAACAAGGCACTCTATGTACTACGTGTCCCATCCGGTGAATGTGCCTGGAGGTCGTTTCAAGGATTCAAGGAGGAACTACTGGGACAGCTACTAGATTCAAAGGGGACTCCTTGTCTCTGGAATGACGTCTACTGTGAAGGGAATGATCCAAAACTTTTTCGTAATGGTTGAGGAGCTAGGATTCATTCCAAATGGGGGAAGGATCTAATTCTAAGAGAGATCTCAGCCTCCGTTGCTTCTGCCTATGGTGGAAAGCTACCTACTACCTGAAAGCAACAAATGACACAGACTTCATTCGGGATAATATTAACGTGATGATTACTGAGATGGACTTTTTCTTGAACCAGAGAATTGAAATGAGTTTTATGCATAATGAAAAGCTATACAAAATGTCACATTACAATGTGGACTTGACAGATCCTCGGCCAGAATCTTATATGTAAATAGAAAAACACAAAATATCCCTTTTCAAAATGAAAAATGTATGTTTAATGTTTATATAAAGCTACTATTTTGATGGAATATTTTAGTGAGAATTTTGAGCTGGTTCATCCTATGCCACTCACCAAATCAGAGGAAGAACTGATGTACGCCAATTTGAAGTCTGTGGCAGAGTCAGGCTGGGACTTTTCAAGTAGGTGGTTCATAATGGGAAACAATCAGAGTTTGATTGAATGAAATCTCACAAACACCAAGACCACGGATATCATTCCAGTCGACCTAAACAGTTTCCTATACTGGGATGCTGTTTTGCTTGAGAAGTGTTGTCACGTCGTCGGCAACGTTTCTGTATGTGACCCTGCCTAGTACAAAGAAATTGCTACAGACTTTAAAACAGCCATTCATGAAGTATTGTGGGACGAAGAGGCTGGAACTTGGTTCGACTATGATTTCATTAGAGGAGGTAGAAGGATGTACTTCTTCCCGACCAATCTGTCTCCCCTGTGGGTACACGCTCATCATGGAAAACTGGAATCACAAAAGTCGCGAAAAGATCAGTCGACTATTTGCACGCCAGTGGAGCCACAAATTTCCCATGAGGAATTCCAACTTCAATGTTGCAAACAGGACAACAGTGGGATTTCCCTAATGTAAGTTCCTCAAATTACCCCAATAAAAAATAAATTCCTATACCTGAACCTGAATGGCGGGTGTGGCAGTGGGTGATTATCCGCTACGGGCCGAAGCCCGGCCATCCTCGAGAACCTTACCACACTGGCCTCCAGCAAAACCCCACCGTCTGTCAGAGCCACCCCACCGCCGACTGCCATGTCGTCCCGTCTGCTCCTGGCCACTAACCGCTTTCAATCCCCTTAATGGCTTTTATACACAGTCCCTATCCCTAATACATTTTATACTTAATAGTTTTTTTGTGATTTCATTTATAAACTTTTTACTTTAAAATTATTTTCTTTTTCCATTGATGGCCACCTCTTAACCACATCGTAGTTGAGGCTTTGGAAAATACCAAGGAAAAATCTGCACACGACCTCGCTTTCCAACTAGCCCATAAATGGGTCCGATCTAACCATCTTGCTTATGCTCAAACCGACGCAATGTTTGAAAAGGTGTGCTTTTTAATCTTCATTTGCGGATTTTTTAAAACATAAATTCGCCAACTAAAACTTTATTTTTTGTTCTTTTTCCCAAACTAGTATGACGTGTAAATTCTCGGAGCAGCCGGAAGCGGTGGCGAGTACGAGGTCGTGGTTGGCTTCGGCTGGTCCAACGGAGTTATCCTTGATTTCCTTAGAAAGCACGGAGCACGACTTGCTCACGTTCCAAAACTACCACTTCCTCATTCCCACCACTCATCTGCAAACAATGTAGGAAAGAGTGCATGGATTTTGATCTCCTGCTTGATTGCCAAGTATTTCCTGTGAAGCATTTAGTTTTTAATTTGACATTAGCTGTAAACTTGTTCCTTTGCAGTCCCTTGTTCCTCAGTACATTTATGGATACATATAAAACAAATATTTATTGATGTCAAACAAACTTTTTAAAACTTTCCATAGAAAATCTTATTTGAAAAATGTTATTTTTGCATGGAAATTTTGCACGTTATAAAAATTCGCATAAAGTTTTACTAAATCTGTATGTAGATTCAGGGATTCGGAAATATGCGTTGCAAGCAAGCTAATGGAGGGGTTGACCAAGATAAGACAAGATATTGGTTGAGCATTAGGGCCTTTGTGCTCTGGCTATCCAAGGGAAGATCCATTCGCAAAGACATACCGTAATATATCTGGTCCTCTTTAAGCATATGCACCAAGCACGGCATGTAGCGTCCTTTACGCCTCATCCCTTTGATTAAAGAAAACTGTAAAAATGTGTTGTTTGTTTAGACCAAGCAAAGCATCAATGCAAGGCTCGGTGGAGGTCGGACGTTCTGGAAAACAAACGGCTAAACATCCCAGAACAATTTTGAGAATTTGTTCCAATTCTTCCCCGGACCGTTTTCACTGGAACCGCTGATCAATATGATTGGTTTCGAGCAGTTGTCACTGTTGATATTGCTTTTAATGCCAGCGGTATTGGCCGAAGTTGTCCCCATTAAATTCGGAAGACCATGCAAAGGCATTCCACAAAGGTTACTTAGTTAATCACGCACAACTTGCATTAAACGATCTTGGGCAATACGAGAACATTTAATCAATCGGGTTTCTCTAATTTTCAAACAGTCCAATTTACTGTTACGGCGATCTCCTCCATACCGTCCAACGAGCTAAACTTTACAAAGATCAGGCGACATTTGTCCAAACCCCGTTGAAGGCCGACCCCGAAGTGGTTATCAACCAATTTGACAAGTTAGGCCTCAAAGGCGAGCGCGAGCACTTAAGTCAAGCTGAGCGGAAAGAGCTTGAAGATTTTGTGGATGAGAATTTCGACAAGAATTTCGTCGAGTTCGAGCCTTGGATTCCTACGGACTGGGACGACAGCCCCT
>JAAXOA010004581.1:0-10151 GCA_036561885.1 Salina celebensis
ACCCTATGTCTATATCTGTGCAGGAAAAAAAATCACTAACTGCTTTGAGTCAATGCGACCTTAATATAATCAAGATTAAGCTAGCTAAAGACATTTAGAAGAATCACTTTGTCGCATTGAATCGTCTCGTTCTGCGAAAATTGTCTGCTAATCGGTTCAACAGGTTTGCCATGCCTGTTCTCGGAACCATAAAATCCATTCACTCTGACGATACACTTACTACTAACTAAAGCTACGAAGTAAATGATTTTTGCCTTTATTTTGGAGTGTAGTTAAAAAGGAAACTTGATTCATAGCAGAATTGTCTAGAGCATTTTAAAGGAAAGCATTTTCTAGTGGTTTATCCGTCATCATATTAAATGGCAATTAATATAAATAATAAAATAATTAGGATTCCCTATGGATACTCCAGTCTGGATTTTGCGTGCAAAAAGGTAAGTTCGCACAACGCCAGTGAAACAAAGCAATATGTTTATGTTTACTAGTTTGACACTGCCATCATTCGATGTCAGAGACATGAATAACGTAGTGAGTTTGAGACAAAGAATTTCCGAACTAATTCTGGTCCTAGCCGTTTGGTTGGGCTTAAAACGTTGCTATGCGTTGAGATTTCTTGTAAAAGAAAATATTTGTTCTAAATACGAGTGGTGGGGATGAGCTGATTCGGTCTGTACCTCCGTATGTGCACATTTGGACTCTTTAGGTTTGAAGACTGTGAGTTTCAGCAAATTTGATGGAATGATAGGCATAAATTTATTATGTATCAAAAGTGTTCCTGCTTACTACTGGTCCGTATGTCTTACAATCATACTTACTAATCAACTAGTGACGAAGCTGTGATCGTTATCATACTGATACATCGTATAGTCACAGGTTAGTGGGAGAAGGAAGCACTACTACTACTTCGCATCGTCCTACTTTTCAATGCGACATTGAGCAGATTTTTAACATTTTTGCCGGACCTTTAAGGAGTGAAATTTACTCGAAAGCCTTTACCAAGTACTTCTGGAAAATGACTGATGATCATTATTTTTTGTTGGCTTGCCACTGATACAACATTTGGCACCTGCCAGGCTCCTACATCAAGACTGTCACCGTTAACCCATAAATGCGGGATTGAGTAGCATTACCGGATTGCTTTCTAATAATAATTTCCACCCTTAAAAATAGACGTGACGAAAGTTCTTAAAGACAACCCTCAAAATTTGACCTTGACACACGAAAATCAATAGGGATTTTGCCATTTTGTTGATTCTGACGTTTTGTTGAAATCGGTTCAACGGTACGGACTGCTGTAGCAAGTCGATACACACACGGACAGCCATTACTCCCTGAATTTCACAAATCGTCCCTAATTCAGGTCGAAATGCCTAATTATTTCGCAGCGGTATTTTGTTCATGATAAAATAAGAAATGAGGTTACAAAATAATATGTGCATAAGCACACAGGTAATAGAAATATCCGGTATGCAAATTGGCTTTTGAACATGCAGCTCAAGAAATCATGTACTTACTCACTTCCGATTATTTCCTCGAATTTATGTCGCAATCGAACCCAAAGCCTTGCGCACTAAGCCGGCACAAAGTCTAATGCAATATTTATGGTGGTACCCCATTTAGCGACGTCGGCAAACAAAGACTGTTGCATTCACCGACTAAATAGGACTGTTGATTAAAGGCTGGGCTTACAAAAAGGTCCAGCACAACTCCCAAATCCTTGTTTACAGAAAATTAAGTACCCGGGAGTTTCTATAGTATGGTGTAATCTAAATGACCAGTTTGAACATTTATATTTATAATTTTTTTTTCAGTGTATTTGTACTATATTTACTGGAACCAAAGCTTTGGTTACACAGTCAAAGGTAGCTGTTAGGCTCAATCCTTTTTTATCTGCATGTAGCCTATTGCAACAGCATCCATCAATAACAGAATCATTTGCAGCGTATTATTTTTATTTTTTTCAAATGCATTGGATTCATGAATATATCTTTATTTATGTATTTATGTACCTAATTCATTTATGTATCTTAAAACAGCATTCAATCAATTTGATGCATTGTATTTCATCATTTTGAATCTTATTAAATAATCAAATGATTTCGAAGAAACTCTATGTATTGTTTTGATACACATACAAATCCATCGGAAGAAGACAGTAAATCACAAAAATCTGATGATGAAAATCTAGGTTTTTTATAAGAAAATTTTGAAACATCATCATTTTTCTATGCAAAGCCAAGCAAAACTTGGATACATCTTCGTAAACACATTCTGCTACCATAAGTGCCGACGGCACATCAAACTCGACGATATTGAACGTTACCTGATAGATACATGGAAATTAAATAGTGACAAAATGAATGTATGTGCGAAGTAGTCGATATGATGTCTATTATTTCAGTATTCAGATACTCGGTATTTCATGGCAACCACTTCTTGATACCATTTCTACACATGCATCTTAGCTAAAGTGAATGACCACAAGACGAGGGGAATAACCATTGAGAAACGGCAATGTGCTTTCATTCTTTTGGATGAGATTATAATAATAAAAACGTACAGATAGATGATCAAAAAAGCATTGAAATGAATGCACTGCGAAATGGCAGGTAGAAAAGAACAAAAAAAATGGTAGTCTAACAAAGGCGAAGAAAGAAGCAGAAAACATCATTCTTTGTATCAGCAAGCAAAACATTGTAATATGAGATGTGGAGTTTGCAACGCAACATAAGGTGTTTCCCTTCTTCGTTTGTTGCCTTCACGGTTGACCATAAGAGTTGAACGTCTTGGGACATAGCAGTTATGTAAAAGTTGTACCTTCATTCACTTGATACCAGTACTACTACCAGAAACATAAAACTATCTTAGGCGAACAACACCTGTTGTACAGAGCGCCTGGTCGTCGTCATCCTAATCATCGTTTTCTGCAGACAACCCCCTCCTCTCGCAACATTGCTTCATCTTCACTGTACTTGCCAACATCTTATATAATCTGCTTTCCTCTTCAAACTGGGACTATAACTACTACCTGTAGGTCGTCTAGCAACAATACAAGGAGAAAATACAAACGACGTTTTGCATAGTAAGCAAGATTGCAATGTATGAATGCTACACTGATTCTCGATTATCTTGGTACATTAACACCGGACTCAAAGCAACCATCTTGAAACTATACAGAGGTAGAAAACTATGTCTTCTCGATTTTATGTTGCATAGCCACAAGGTATGAAATAACACTGGTTTTTGAAGGAGGAATTCTGTCGACTCTCGATGTAATCAGAACTTACAACGAGAAAAGTTTTTTTTTTCTTTTTGCAATTTCGAAACAACTACTACAGAATAAAACTCAAGGATGCAAAAAGATGTGTGATCTATGTGATGGCTAGAGTTAAGATTAGAATTGAAAGTTAAAGAAATGTCCACAACTGCTGCATTTCATTTCATGGTTTTATGGAATGGGTATAAGTATACAATTAGCAGGGACGAAATCGTGCTGCTGGTAGTAAAGTTTTAGGAACATTCTACTTTGCAAGTATATTTGTAAATAATAACTTTGGGATTGCATAAACTCATAAGTATAGTGCTGTCAGATGAGAAGGTGTAATGACAGAAAGACATATTTGAAACGAAAAAGCCAGCAAGCTTTAGCAAGGAAACCAAAGAATTTTTAAATCACTGTTGTCTTCAAAACAGTATTGCTTTTGGGTAGGTTTTCATGAATGATTTATATGGAAAATGAAAAAACGTGTTTGCATTTTAAGGTGTGGAGAAAAACATTTTGTGGGCTTTCTTTTGGAGTGATGATACAGTCTTCGGAAGTGGCTACATTACCTTCACAAGCTTATTATTCCTCAATCCCAAGGGTATACAGGTATTACGATTACTTTTACGTTTAGTTGTCGAATATATTTTCCAATGCTGTGACCAGCATTACTGATGATAATGAGAAGTGTTTTAGAATCATATATGTATTTGTAAAATGTGAAAGCAAGTAAATGTAATATTTAAAGGTGTCTATTTGTGCGACTAAAAAGTATTATATACGCCTCACTGCGTCTACTGTGCATATAGCCTAATAGCCACTTCCAACTCCACATGAAATGTTTTCAGTCACTTATGGATGATATTGCCAGGTTATCATAAACAGTGTATGCAAAAATTCCTGTAATAATTACTTTCTCAAGTATTCTATTACACTTGGTTTATTAAAGTCTTCAACAGAGGGTCACAAAAGAGTCGTCGCACTACAAAATTGTGTAAAAATATTCTAAAAACAATCCAAGATTTTTGTTTGGTTTCCTGACAGAATCTTCCAGAAGAGAGTAGAGATTCACTACACACTACTAAGGTATAGTTTGGTTGGAGCGAGTAACAGCATAAGTGTAGTGACAAAAACATTGACACGATTTCTTTACAATTGCATAGAAAACAAAAACAGCCCTGCATGTGACAAGTTGACAATATATTAAGCCAATAATATGCTCATCATTGAGCTACGTTTAGATTTGGTTTCTCATCAGTAATAAAACTCTAATCCTGTCATGAGAAGTAGTCGATCTGCTGCAAATAACACCATTGTAATATTCAGCGCATTTTCATTCATTCGTCCACGCTTTGGAAGCAAATTCTCTCCATGACTGTTGTCATTCGCCAAACAGCGTTGCAACCATATTACCAGCGTATTTGAAAAAAAAACTTGGTGAATAAGGAGCATATTGTTATCATTCTGTATCTTCATCCGTTCTCATCCTAAATCAGCCACCATATCACTACGCAACACGGCCAGCGTTTCCAAGTGCTGATGCGTCTTCTCAAGCTCTGCTTTTTCGTCTTGTTCGTAGCTCGCGTCGCCTTTTCCCTTATGAACACATCGCCACGACTACCGCTGCCACGCACCACAAGAGGGAAAAGCGTATAAGATGAAGCAGAAAAAGTAGAGGATATACTAACCACTTCACAACAGTTCACTCCATCCTTTCTGCAAGCAAAAACAACTGTGTGGAATGTTGATGAGCTCGCAGCTTTCAGAAAGCTTCACTTCTTTCGGGATTTTGCAAGCATTTCTCGTTAGTGTGTTGCTGTCGGTCCGTCAGGAAGCAAGTGCATGTTGTTGTCGAGACGGAGTCTGTTGATTCACACTAACTTTAGCTCGTGTTGATGTGTGCATAAGCGATATAAATTTTGCAAGCATTTCTCGTTAGTGTGTTGCTGTCGGTCCGTCAGGAAGCAAGTGCATGTTGTTGTCGAGACGGAGTCTGTTGATTCACACTAACTTTAGCTCGTGTTGATGTGTGCAAAAGCGATATAACTATAGCAGTTTTGAGAGCTCGAGGGTGACAACTACGCTGGACGACTGGACATAGTTGTATCTCGTCATAAACTCCCGGCTTTGCAGTTTATGGGAGAAGCGACGAAAACTAAACAGTTTTGTAAAGCAAATATATATCAAACTACCATTTATACAAAACCACCTGTCAAAATGACGTGGTAGTTGTCTTAGAAGCAATCCGGTCCCTTTGTAAACATCATTCCTTCTAATTCACACATACCCTGTTCCACCAAAAATATCCTTGTTCGACTCACTCTTCCTTTTCATCCATTTTATGTACGACTGATGATCCATTTTTATCCTTACCCTGTGTCACTAAATTTCTAGGAACTGTCTTTGCTTACGTATGCTTAGGGGAGAAAGGAGACTTTCACATCCTTTGACACTTTTCATCATCTTTTGACTTCAGCTCTTTTACCCTCTTTTGTAAACAGTTTTTGTTGTTTTTTTTGTTATTGTGAGCAATGAAAAATACGTGAAACAAATAGAAAGAAAAGACTGTAATAATCATAATCATTATTGTAAAAAGTCATTGTTTTTATGTCAATCGACAGTCATTTAAACAACATGTATAACAGTAAAGTAATATGTTAGTGCACTAGTTTTTCTTGACTTTAACAAACAAACCAAAAAGTGGCATCCTTTCAACCAAAACTTTATATGAATACGGAGATAAATGTTACTTGTGTTGTTTTGCTATTCAGTACGTTAATTAATGACATAATCAAACGCTAGATTTAGAAATCGACAAAGATGTTAAGTGGTTTGTCAGTTTAATCATCTTCAGTATTTCTTACTACTATTACCTTTCACTTTATAATCTAAGTAAACATTTCACTCAAGTTTTACTGGGTAACGATCTTTCGTTGTGTAAAAACCGTTCCTTCGCTCCTATGGTGCTACTGATGCTAGTGGATATTGTTTTGTCCGGAGAACGTAATCTCTGGAAAAGATAATAATTTGAATTCTTCGACAAACTCAAATATAACTCTTTTGGAATGGGGAAAGTATGAAAACTTGCATAAAACAAGTGAAGAATGCTAAACCTATGCAGTGGTATGTAATCATGTCGAAATAGTGGTTTTTACTAACTGCTTACGACGGTTGACGCTAAATTTAACGAGAATACTTTGCATGCTATTACAGGGTAATCTGAACCAATCGATTACAGTACAGATTCCAACTAATCTTGTGGAAAAGGGGACAAAGTGAACTACATGATGATGGACTGATGCTGCAATTTCCAATGTGGTTCTAGTGAAACGATTTCAAGATGTCAATCTGCATAAACTTGATTATTACTATAATGTGTGATACTTTTACCATTCCAAGTGTAACAGTTAAAAGGAAAATGATGTGGGTCTCCGTTGAGAAATAAAAGATTTTTATTTCGATTTCCCAGTTTTTTCTAGTGTATATTTAAATTTTCCAAACGTGAGATAAAGTAGACCCGAGACACCAATACATTTTATGTTGTCGCGTTCCATGTTTCTCCGATGATCAAAATTACATTTGCTTCACAAAATATAAGATCAGAAACAACCTAGTATAAACATAGGACTCTAGTAATTGTTTTTGGTATTGAAGCAGCCATATTGCTCAAAAACTCATTATGGCTGCGGGTCCGGCGGATGCCTTTTCTGCCACCCCTCGTGGTTTTGGCTGTTATGATCGCGAGCTAATATCAGCGGCAGCAGATAATTTGTGGTCATCAAGTGTAGTTGCCACAGCATCCACTGGAGCATCATGGGTGGATGAGGTGCACTCCAGTGATCCTGTTGAAAAAAGGATCGAGGAACTTAAACGGAAATTTCACCGGGGTCGACAGTTGCAAATTAAACAACTGCCTCGGGAAGTCACAGAAGAGGTACGTACGCATTTTTTTTTCTTTTCATAACCAAGTCAGCACGGGTCCGATTTGAGTGATACTCATTTTTAAAAATCTGTATAAATTATAACTTTCTCATATCAACATTAAAAATTCTATTACATCATAGTTTTGTGATCCATCCAAATTGAAATTTAAAGGCTAAACAGATTCCCTTCCAAAACGGGAACATGTTCCCTTACATAATTAGTAAACACATGTAAAGGTTGATATGTTTATACAACATGAGTTGTTAAACCACTTGTTGTGTGCATACCTCTTATTCAGCTGCTAATTTAGGATCACTGAACTTATTCTCCTCTACCTGTCAATCTGGTCTTTAATTTTCACAATCAAAGATTTATTCGAAGGAGTAGAGGTACGATCTTTCGCGTTGCTGTATAGCTTCGGAAGGCTGTGTCGTAATAATGTAGAAGAACACAGCTTTCCTGCTTGCTTCACACAATTATGCATTCCACGTTTTTGCGTCTATCGTTTAGCCTAAACAGAAGAAGTCCAGTCGGATATCAGGCAAAAAACCAGTTTTTAAGCGAGCCAAGCCTTGCGTTAAACAATAATGTAAAACGGAATGAACTAACCATGGCAAAGAATTGCATTTAAGGCAACGCTCATGTTGACGTGACGGTGGAGCTAGCAATAAACACATACTTTAACAATTCATGCCGAGTATTATGAATTTACTCTGTTTTTGGTATGGCGAATCTAGCCATTCTGTTTTGATACTGTTCTTCATTGTTGAAAAGAATATAGCCGTGCTTGTACTAAAAGTTTGGGTTCTAAAAACTCTGCGTGTTTCTAGCTGCGGACAGTTACATAAAGTTTAGCTATATCTTTACAAAAATACTTGAGTATTAATTATGGACACTTCCCGTACTCAGGTATTGTAGCAGATCTCTTGATCTAGCCAAGCAGAAGAGTGGCAGTTGTCAAAAATGTTTATACAAAATGTAAATTTCTTATGTGCACTTTTACAAGTTTGAACTCTAAATAGTATTGTACACTGTTTGAGTTTTGTAAACATGCCAAACGGAAGAATGACACTGTGCATCTGCTGCATGTAATAGCTAAAAACTATTAAGTCAAATGTATGCAACCGCTTATGCCCACAAATGAGAGGCATAATTAGCGCAGCAATGTAACTGTATTTTTTCCGTGATTCTAATGATCCATATTTTCATTTCACTACATTGTCGCTTGTCATTACGTCTTCTACGTGATTTGATAGATTAAGTAACTTCAGTGGAAATCATTGTTGTTTATTTAGGGTTGGTTTGTTTTACTACATTATTACTTTTTCGGAGTATTTAATGTTTGCTTTGGAATGAGGACGGCATAATATTTTGCCAAGCTAAATATGTACATTGCTACTTTTTTTTTACTAAAAATAGTCTCCAGTGTCTGTTGAAGAACAAATTGTACACATGATATACCTACACTGGCGAGTTGTCCTTTGAATTCATGGACGACACGGTTTGAAATCTTAGAACACAAGAGGTATCATACACAATTTAGGCAGAAACATGATTGAACTTAAAAATTGTGTAAAATTGAAATAAAATTTCTTTACCTGAAATACAAAAGTAGATTGTTGGCACAAAACCGCAACAACATATTCCAGTTGTCAATAATTTAGAGACACTTCCTCAGAGACAACCATGGCACAATCCTCCAACAAATTCAAATTACATTTAACACTTTTAATACCTTAAATTTACCTTGGCTCTTGAAAGCAACATTTCCTAGAATGAACAATCATAAAATTGCTTCGTTTATGCATACGCCAAATGGCCAAATCCTTGTGAAAAGAGGAAAGAAGTAAAATTGTCGGTAGTTGACACTACCGTAGATTCGATGATTTTTACTTTTCAACGCATCATGCTTGTATCCATAACTTGTTATTTTTCCATGTCTATAACATAAATTGATCACAGGATGTATTTACAATGACAGTTGTGGTTCATATTAATGTCATTCTGAGTCGTTTCACTATCACGACTAGTATGTATTCCAAAGTAAAAAATTGCTTGTTCGTGATATTTTGGTAACTTGTTCCACATATGCTCGGTAAGGACTGTATGTAAGTATTTATAAAACTGACAATTTTATTTGATGATATGCAGGCTTCTGTGGACGCTAATGCTGATATAACCTAAGTACTATGATTTTATTCAGTAAGTTATGATAATAGTTATGTAGTTCCTAGTGAAGATAATGATCATGAACATACGGCTGAATACGTTTTACGTATTCCTGCCTATAACGAATCTGTTACCTTTCCTGTTTCAATTAATAAAATATTAAATACGCATTTATTGTAGAGATTTTCATGTCCTTTTTTCAATGTTAGTAAGCCTTTCGCTTTCCGGATAAACTGATATGAGCTGTACAAAACAAATCAATGTAAAGTTATCTGTGAAATGATAAAACGGGATACAATTTTTCAAACGGGCATATTTATAAAAACATTTCAATTTGACTAGCAGATAGAAAGTGAGGTCTATAAATAAACTTAAAGTCTGTTGCAAAATGCATATGAAAATCAGTGCAAAAAATTGAATCGAACCCCTCACCAAGGACGAACATTTGTGAGAAAAAATATGCAAAACAATCTTGTGATATGTCTAGTAAATGTGACACTACTTGAAATATCTCCGGTTCTCACACAAGCAGCAAAAGTAATACGGGTTTCCTGGTTTAGCCTTTAATCAGATTTCTGGATGCAGATGTGGTCTTTCACTGGTCCGTACTGATAAGTGGGGCCATGCACAACCGTTGTTTCATATAGGTGCAATCATTAGCATCAGTTTAAAGTTGGCCGCTGTCTGTGTTTCAGATGTCAGTTTAATATTTCTAGGTGATTTGTGGTTGTTTGTGCATGTGTGCCATAAGTTAAACTTATCACCACCCCCGTATCGCGTAAAAGAAAAACACTTC
>JAAXOA010004582.1:0-10151 GCA_036561885.1 Salina celebensis
AAGCTAGACATAAACTTGGCTGAAGGAATGTTTACAATGTCGGATAAGCATAAGCTGGCAAAAGATTACTATCATAGGAATGACTTAGCTGTTGTAAAGCTTATCGGACATGTTCGGATTAGCCCTGACCGGTTTGCAAGGTTGCCTCGCGAAAATGAAGAGTTTAGTGAAGGTATGGAAGTAGCATTTACAAGAACCGATGGAAATGGAAGCGGAGAGAGGAAGTTTTTGGACAGAGAGATAAAAATCTTAGGAAAAGGCGATTGCAGACGGCGGCTCGATAGGTTGGCGGATATGGGTATGAGGATACCACTGGCCGAACAGGGAATTTTATGTGGAATTGAAAAGTACTCAGGAGGATCTACTTGCGATAGAGAGCTCGGGGGAGGATTGATCTGTCGGAAGGGTGATCAAGACGTTCTTTGTGGAGTTCAAATATTCAGATTTTGCGAGCGTTCTTATCCACTGTTATTTATGGACTTGGGTGCTTATAGCAACGGGGGAAGATGGATTCGAGGGGCACTATCTGACTTGACTACGGTATAAAAACAGGAAACAAGTATGACATAATATGAGAGTCGACTTTTGAATTTACTAGACGATGTGATGCGCACGATACAAGCTCATGATATGATCTGTATTATTTATATTTTTTATAACTTATTTTTGAAAATAAACACAATACAAATTAACAGAAATAGCTTGCTGTTGATAATCTATTACAACGAACAAATCCAGGAACCTCATATTATGATGAATTGAAAACTCATAAAACATACTAGCTATCTTTAAGAATGAAACAAGACGTGAGCTTAATAGTTCATTAACGGGGAATTGTGCGACCCGTAAGTAAAGTAAAAACATAAATCAAATAAAGTTGCGTTTCCTCTTAGTTCGGTTTGATTTGCTGGCGAAAGTCTCCTTCCATCTTGAAGCTGACACACGTGGGCTTCTTTCATGTGAAGGCATGGGTGTTTCATGGTCAACAGTTGCAGAAGTGTAAGCTGCAGGTACTGGCGGTTCATTGCTCAATAATGGCCTGGCTGTAGGGCATTCAACAGATTTTGGAATTGGTAACATTAAATCCAAAGTAGGCATTATCGCCTCCAGGCGTTTAGATAAGCTGCTTCGCTTTTGAAATGGTTGGTCGGATGGAGGGTCAACATTACTTGACACCGCAAGTTCTAATTTCGCGTCCATCATGGTGTTTAGTTCATTCAACTCAAAATTGCCTCCACTGAGTTCCTCGTGGAATGCTTCTGATTTAACAGTAACCAGGTCGAAAGGTTCCGCTTCAATTAATTCAGAGCAGGTTGTTGTAGGAGGACAGGGAGGCAGGACACTTTGTTCAATTTCTGGAGCCCTTGTCTTCTTCGCTAGAGGGTTGATTGTTGGAGAGCGCAAAAATGGATTTATCGATTTCACGACGTTTCCAGTATCATTTTGTTCCATTTCTCCATCGATTTCAGCTATTTTAACCGTAGCCTCCGGAAAATATTGATCCTTTGAGACAATGGCGTCAAAGTAGCTTACAGGCTTAGGGGGTAATACTGGAAAGCCACACATATAATCGCAAGGAGAATTGCGAACAAAATAGTTGACTAGTAGATTTTGCCCATCTCGGTTTCGCTTGGCTATTTTTTCTCGGTACACCAGGTAATCAAGCACTGGCGGTGTATTCTCAAGCGGCCTTCTAATGTAAGAAGAGATATGAGGCATTTCCGGATAATAGTTCGGAATATGACTTGGACGAGGTCCTTTAGAGAATATCGACTTCGACATTGTAACCGTGGATTCTTCCCAAATTACGTCAAGAATGTTGCATCCTGTAGTTAGATCCTGTCGCTGTTTTGGAATTGGATCTAGCTGCTTTGGAAGTTTGGTTAGAGCAGCTGGAGCGGCTAGAGAATGTGGGTTGTGTGAGTATCTTTTCAAATTCGCCGATAAGTCTTTCAAATCAGCACACAACGCCAGGGCTTTCTCCACATCGTGAAGTGTAGATTGCGTTCGCCCTGCCAACTCGGTGTACTCCCGAGTGGTTTTTCCAAATTGAAACAAAATCGTTTCGAACACATTTGTCAACTTGTTTAAAGCTTGTTCTTGAATGGTTTGGAAACCAACTTCCCGAGCAAGGAAGGCGATGTTAATTTGTAAAGCTTTGCGGGTAGTGTCAGTCTCAGACTCCATCTTGGCGACAGGCACGCCTAAGAAAAAGCAAGAATTTTTAACAATTAATATTTGTAAAACAACTACCAATTCTTTGCATTATGAAATATATAATTTTTACAGTTTAATGTATTCAAAGTTAAGCAAGTGACAGCAGGTTAGACCCTGGCGGTTAGTTAGGACTCCTGGTTTCGTACGAGAAGGTGAGCCAAAGTCTCTTCGTCCTTGGAGCTGGAATGAGGAGGACACTGAAAAGGTACCACAATCAGCTCAAAAACAAAGCAAGTGAAAGTTGAATTCCCGTAGTTGTGAACCTTTATACCAGCTAAGCGGAGCGGAGATTGTGAAAAGTGAAAACACAGAAAGTTGGGTAGGTCACTGAACAAACGAAGAAAGAGGGAACAAAGCTTGTCATTTACGATTTAACCTAATGTTGAAAAGGGCAATGTAAGAGTTCGAATATACGAAATACGAATGCGAATAAAAATACATTTAACTAACTAATTAATTTTTTTCTTTTATAATTGCAAATTAGAAATTATGGAAATTTAATCGTTTGTTTTTTTTCTTAATATTTCCATTCGATCCATTGGGGAATGTAAATTCAAATTTGTGTTGTTTTCGGGTAGTTCCCGTTCGGTACTTTTGTTGGTTCATCATACTATCAACGAACATCTAAATTGATAATTGATACTAGGGACAAGGGAATTTACATATCATGCCCAATCAATCTGTGACTCGAAAAACCCTATATAGAATTTGTTCACTAGTGGTCATTTCCATGGGAAACCCCTGACTTTGTGTAAGTAGAGCTACTAGTATAAAAAATATTTGAAATTAAAATAAGCGCGGAGGTTATAATTAATCGTAGAATGGCGACAGTCATTCATGCAAATTACCACATGGAAACTTTTCTCAAGATTTGGACGCGGGTGATGAGGGAGTCAACTGTAAGTGTTGTTTAAAGAAGCAAGCAAAAAGTGCGACATTTAAACTATTGTTTCTTTTTTAAATATTTAAATTTTTCTACACTTTAGTAGTACGTAGTTTTTGAATTGTTTTTAAATCGACAAATTCTATGTTTAATAGTTTGCAAAATACCCCTTTTTAATGCTTTTTCATAGTATTAATTTAGTTTTCCAATGTTCCAGCACAACACGTTCAGCTCCTGGCACGAAACGATTTAAGCAAAGAACTTTCATGGGTCCATGGTCCGATGCACAACTCTTGTTTGTAGGTCAACCCGTCGACAAGCTCCAAAACCAAAAGCGTGAAGAGAAACCAGGTTTATTTCGCAATCTGTGGTGGCCGAAAGCAACCCGAACACCATTCGAAAGATAAAATGGATGTTTTTCAGGTAATTCAAGTAATCACAAACAGATCTTAATTATTCCATGAAGTAGTCATAAATATGTCGAGTTTGGAGACTTGTTATTCTACGTCAAAAGAATAAAGAAAATGCTTCCGCGATCTTCAAGAAAACACTCGGACTTGTCGACCTGTACCAGTGGTCCATATTCCTAGTCTGGTTTTCCCCATTCGTTGTTTTATAAATAGCCGAATTTTTAAAAATAATGATGCATATTTGTTCGAAAACGCTTGCCGAGAGAACTTTACTTGGCCCGGGTCATAATCATGGGTCGTCACATCCATAATTTTGCACTATTATCCACAATACTATCAGTTTTTATTTTAGAAATAATTTGTTATGATTGCCAGTACGTTGGTTGGGATTACGAAAATAAGCCATGTCCAAGGAAAATGAGAGAAGTATACAGGGAGGTTGGACAGGGCCCTACATACTTAAGATTGTGCTGTAAGCCGGGGAGTGACGGAGGTGCGTGTCAAAATGCATTCAATATTTACTCGTGTACTGACGAGGCTAATACCAAATAACTGTTTTGATTAATTGATTTCCATAGAAACTAGTTCAATGCGGAGCGCTCCGAATTGTAGGGCTACAAAATGTTTGTCGTCCACCGGAGGGGATTTGTGTTCTAGTCTAGACGAGCGTTATATCAACAACACAAAGCAAGTTTATGAAGAAGTCATGAGGGACTCATGCACCCGAGGAACACACCAAGGAATTCTTGGTCTTTGCTGTCGGCCGAATTCCACTGAGGGGGAGCTCGTATCAATCCTAGGAGCTGAACATAACGAATTTCCTCATCAGGTCAAAGTAAAGCCTGTAGACTGCGGAGGGACAATTTATAACAAAAATTACATCATTACTGCGGCACATTGCGTGGTCGATAAACAAGGCAATGTAATGGACCCAAAAGATTTTAAAGCTGTCGTAGGTACAAATATTGGTGATATGGACTTGAATTCCAAGGAATATGCGTACCAAGTTAAGCGAATTATTCCCCATGAAGAGTACAGCAAGCTAAAGAGCTACCCTAACAACGAAATAAGCCTGGGCGACCAAGGGAAGATATACAACGATGTAGCGCTACTAGAACTTGAGGACGAACTGAACTTCAGTGACACAATTAAAGCGTTGGAAATTGCTCCGGAAGGATTCAATACCGTTTGATCATGCTGATCATGCAGTTATTGCAGGGTGGGGAACCACTGAAACGTTAGCTTTAGCAATTCATTTACAAAAAGCGAATTTTATCTTGAGACAAGATAAAAGATGCTTTGGAAGAAATGGGCCATGGAGGGGAAATAAGGATTATCAAAACCAGATGCTGTGTGTCGGAGGTATTCTGGATGGGCAATTCAGTTGGACTGCTGGAGGAGGTGACTCGGGTGGACCGGCAGTTTGCCGAAAGGCTGATGGGCATCCGGTATTATGTGGGGTAACGTCTTTTGGAGGAAGCGATGAAGCTTGTGCAAAAAATAGCGACTCTGATAGTTGCTATCCGAGCGTGTATGCGGAGGTATCTTATTTCCGGTCTTGGATTGAGGGTCACGCAGGAGAACAAGATGAAGATACTCTCTACAGGCCATATCTTTACGGAAAAGAAGTTTCTAAGGGGCAATATGAGCATCAAGTGCATATCACGTCTTCAAATGGAAAACCATGCGGAGGAACTTTGATTGCTCCTGATATCGTTGTTACTGCTGCGCAATGTATAACTCCTGGAGGAACAAAATCTTATACTGGTTTGAAGGTCACTGCAGGTATGAAAGACTTAAATGGGACAGCTGGAAAAGAATTTGGAGTGAAAGGTGCCAGTTTCCTTCAAGGTTTTGAAATGAAAGGGAAGCCAGTCGACGTAAAGAAACAAGGAGACCGTGTGATGCTCACCGACAACTATTATAAGAATGATCTCGCTATTTTGAAACTTGATGGGAAGGCATCTAATTCTAAACAATTTCCAAAGTTACCAGCCAATAGGGAAACATTCTATGAAGGAAGGGAGCTAGCGTTTCCACGCAACGCTTCTCGGTCTGGAGTAATGAGGTTCAGAGATTTTAATATTTTAGATCATCTAGACTGCCAAAAGAGAATGAACAGAATTTCGGGCAAGGCAAAAATTGAATTGAAAGTTGATAACAATTTACTCTGTGGAGTAGAAAAATACTCTGGAGGATCTTTATGTGATAGAGAACTGGGTGGTGGGTTGATTTGCAAAGGAAGCGATGGGACTGACGTTCTTTGTGGGGTTCAAACTTTCAGGATGTGTATGTTGTCTATTCCAAACGGGTTTGTAAATATGGCGCTGTACAAAGGTTGGGTTGACAGGGCTATGAAACAAATGAAATAGTTTAACTTGAGATTTTAGATTTTTACATAATATACATATTTTATATGTAGGACTCTGTTGGCAAATAAAAAAAAAGATCTAATTTTGTATGATTTTTTAAATTTTACGTACAGTGTGGTCTTTTAATTTTCAACTATCAATCGAGAATATAATTAGTCGGGTTGTTATAGTTTTATGCAAAAATGATACAATGGATACACTCAGAAACACGAGCTTTCGTTTGATAACATTATCTGACATTGACGGCATTTCATCGCGTAATGACTGGCATATGCCATTTGCATTTGCTCGTATCTCACATTATCAGTTTCAACTATGTTTCATAATGTTTTCCGTCGTTGGAAACATCGGTGCGTGAAGAAGACGGTATTTCATCGCGTAATGACTGGCATATGCCATTTGCATTTGCTCGTATCTCACATTATCAGTTTCAACTATGTTTCATAATGTTTTCCGTCGTTGGAAACATCGGTGTGTGAAGAGTGTATCATGAATGGAAATCTTACAAAAATGTCCAGATATCAGTTCACGCATGGCACATTCCCACACTGTTATTGCGTGACGGTATAATTACAACACGTAAAATAATAAAAATGATTTGAAAATAATTTCAAAATTAGTTAATCTAACCAAACCTATTCGGTTTTTACGTGATTATAATCATTCCGCACTGTCCTATATTTAGCAACACGGGGATTCCACAAAACTTAAGTTGTTGGCAGTGTCAACCACTAAAGTTAATGCGAAAAGATCTGCATCTAAGATCCCGCGTTAAAAGCATCAATAAGTGATGAATTCGCCAAATAACTTACCCGACTCCCCTTTGACAAAGGCTAACCCACTTTCCAAGTTATTTTTCTGGTACTTCCAACAAACACTCAATCCATTTTCCTTACACTAAATAGAATTTAATGTATGAGTTTCCGCTGACGATCTTAGGTGGCTAAATGGATTCTTTGCAAAAGGAAGCAAGCGGTCGCTGGAAGTTTCTGATTTGTACAAGCCGTTACCAAATGACAGATCCAAGAAACTCACTAACGGTTTGCGCGAGGAGTGGGAGAAAGAACTGAAACCCGGTCCAGGGACCAAGTCCGGAAAAGTGAAAAGTCCCAGTTTGCTCAAAGCGATAATTCGGGAGTTTGGCTGGCAATACATGGGAGTCGGTATGCTCGTCTTTTTCGAGGAAAATATAACAAGGTATTAAAGAGAAAGCAAACGTCTCATTTAATTTTTTCTATAAAGTTGGCATTCATTTATTTAAAATCTGGTTTCAGAATTGCCCAACCCTTGTTTTTAGGTTACTTAATACGTTACTTCACTGATCAAGGCAACTACGAGCAATATGCAGGCTATATGTTCGCTACTGGGGTTGTAGTTACATCCGCAATGTATACAATGACCCATCATCCTTTCGTATTTGGAGTGCAAAATGTTGGTATGAAGATTCGGATTGCGTGTTGCTCACTCGTCTACCGAAAATCGTTACGGTTAAGTCAGTCTGCTTTGGGAAAAACGAATGTTGGACAGCTAACAAATCTCGTCAGCAACGGTTAAGCCACAGATTTCATGCTTCATGTTCTACGCAATCTTGACACTTGGGGTTTAAAAAATCTCTAATTGTTAATCTGAATCATTTTAGACGTAAATAGATTTGACCAGTGTACAGTGTTTTTGCACTATGTATGGGTTGGACCAATCCAAACCCTTATCGTAACCTATATCCTGTGGGGATACTACGGACCATCTTGTTTAGCGGGATTGCTAGTGTTAGGTTTGTTTGTTCCATTCCAAGGTTACTTTGGTCGATTGTTTTCAAAGTTGCGTACGGCTACTGCTGGCAAAACTGACAAACGCATCCGTGTACTAAACGAAATAGTGGCTGGAATACGGGTCATTAAAATGTATGCATGGTAAGTCAAATATTAAATTTCAAGGGTTGCATTTCAAAAATCTAATATTTAGAAAACCACGGATTCAAATTAATCTGAACTACTTGCGTTGCCAGGGAGAAACCTTTTGCAGCTTTGGTCAACGACTCTCGTGAGTAAGTCTTGTAAAGAATTGTACCCAATAAGAACTACAACTACAACCTAGTTTACGCGTATGAGACGATCTAATGCAATTTTCTATAGGGACGAGGTCAAAATAATTCGGAAAGTGTCTCGTCTTCGAGCATTTAACATGGCCTTGTTTTATGCTTCATCCAAGCTTATCATCTTTCTAACGCTACTTGTTTATGTCATCGTTACAGATGATGTACTAACTGCTGAAAAGGTCGTCACAAAACTGTAGCCTTAAACTCCTGTTCCAAAGTGTTTTGCATTTAAAAAATACGCTCATGATCATGATTCAAATTCAACAGGTATTTGTCACGCTTTCTCTTTACGCCAACTTACGGTTGGTCATGACTCTATGGTTTCCATATGGAGTTTCACAGCTTGCTGAAACTTTAGTGTCGATAAAGCGGCTTCAAGAATACCTTCTAATGGAAGAACGCACAGTGGAGTCAGAAAACGCCAACATTTTCCCGACACCCGGCCAACCTACTGACAAAACTTCAACCGAACCTGTGGGGATATTCGTTGAAAATCTATCGGCAAAATGGTCCCCAGAATACACCGAAGACACGCTAAGTAACATATCCTTGCAAGTTTTACCTGGCCAACTTTTGGCCCTGATTGGTCACGTTGGTTCAGGGAAAGGCTCTCTTATTCATGCCATTCTCAAGGAGCTACCTACTTCAAGTGGAAAAGTAACAGTGAAAGGTACAGTCGCATATGCATCGCAAGAACCTTGGATATTTGCTGGAAGCGTCAGACAAAATATTCTATTTGGAAAGGAAATGGATGAAGAGTGGTATGAAAAAGTTATCGAAGCGTGTGCCCTCAAGCGAGACATGAAGTTGTTTCCGTTTGGGGATCAAACCTTAGTTGGAGAGAGAGGATCTGGTTTGTCAGGCGGACAAAGGGCGAGGGTCACATTGGCCAGGGCTGTTTACGCAAACGCCGACATTTATCTACTAGATGACCCTTTGTCTGCTGTGGATTCGGAGGTTGGTCGTCACTTGTTTGAAAAGTGTATTTGTGGCATACTTGCCGAAAAGGCGGTTGTGTTAGTAACTCATCAACTTCAGTTTTTGAAGTCTGTGGAACACGTTATTCTGTTGAATTCTGGTCGAGTGGAAGCCCAAGGGTCATATGGTGACTTGATTGCTCGCGGTATTGACTTTGCAAAGTTGTTAAATGCAGCAGAAGATGCAGAAAAGAAGGATTTCTCTGCACTTCATCGATCGTCGTCTTTTCAACGATCCCGAACGCCTTCAGAGGCATCCGCCTTATCATTCACATTACAAATTGCTGAACCGGAAGTCTTTGAAAACTCCGACGAGGGCCCCAAAGCCGTCGCCGAAGGTACCCAAAGTGGCGGCGTTAAGCTAAGTTTGTACTGGAAGTATTACATGGCAGGATCTGGCTACTTTTCCATGTTGATGCTACTAGTATTTAACGCATTGACCCAGCTTTGCTTCACTGGAGCCGACTGGTGGCTCAACTTTTGGACTAAAACACAACAAGATGACTTTTCAGTGCCAGTTTCCTCGGATGACACATTATATGAAGTTTATACAAATAGAGATATTCAAATTTACGCATACAGTGGAATCATTGTTGCTTTATTTATTGCCTCAACTATTAGAACTTTACTTTTCTTCAACATTTGCATGAATGCGTCGGTAAATTTACACGACAGAATGTTTAAAGGTGTGATAAGGGCTCCTATCAGGTTCTTCGAGGTGAATCCTATCGGCCGACTTCTCAATAGAATGACGAAAGACATTGGAGTGATTGATGAACAGTTACCGCAAACAAGCTTTGATACTATGGAGGTACTTAAAAGTTTCTTATGACTTTTTAGAAGGCTATATTTGCTTAACTACATTTTTATATTAGATCGGACTAAACGTCCTAGGAGTCTTGGTTATTGTTGGAATCGTCAATCCTATTTTGCTGGCTCCATCCGTAGTTATGTTTTTTATGTTTTACTTCCTCCGGCGATACTACCTCAGAACAGCAAGGAGCGTAAAACGACTAGAAGGGATAGGTAATTATAATACTTGTAGCATGAACTTTGAAAAATGTTTAGTATATAATTGTCTTAATTAGCCCGCAGTCCCGTATACTCGCATCTCAGCACGTCACTGTACGGTTTAACTACAATCAGAGCATTTAGGGCAGAGGAAGAATTATGCCGACAATTCGAGGAACATTTAGA
>JAAXOA010004583.1:0-10151 GCA_036561885.1 Salina celebensis
TATCTCTAAATGCAGCATCAACTAATTTAGGAACAACTATCGATGTGTGTTTTTCAAACCTAAATATTGATGCCTGGTACTACGAAACTTACTTTAGTCATCACAAGGCATTATGTATTACCTGGTGCGGAAACTAGATAACAATATGTTTCATAAGTATACTTGTTTTAACTGTGAAGTCCGTCTAGTCATGTACAGTTTTACGTAAAACAGTTGTCAACAATATATCTAAATATTAAAAAAATATCTTGTTATGTCGATTTTCTGCTTTTGTCTTTCGCTACTTATGGGAATCGTGCTTGAGCGGTTTATTTAATTTAATATAATTTAGATTTATTTCATTTGTCCAGAACATTTTGATCTGTTACATATTGGTCATAAGAGTACATTATCTACGTCGTAGTAACTTAAGTGTACCCTCTTGTCAAAGTCATTTGCTGCATTTCAAATTCAAAATGCAAAACCACGACAATGCTATATCTGGAAGCATATTACGTAATAATAAGATAAATTAAATTCCTGAAAAGCGTCGTAAATACTGGAATATGGATAAAACTTGTTTGTCCCCTTTTCCTAAACGGAATCTATCCCATTCTTCAGGTCTTTCTTTCTAGTCCATTAAGCAAACATCCACTTCTGGACTTGATTGTGGACAAATATCGTTTCGGGTGTTGACTAATCTATTAAAAATTCAATTATCCAAATGCATTTTCATTTTCATTTTAGTACATGCAATATTTCTAAAGCATGTGAGCCAATTTCGTCGAAACCTTCCACATAATTCTATCCGACTATTTGACGAATGCTGTTCCATTCTGGTAATTTGTCTGTTCGTATATTTGAGCATCATGGACGATCCATTCTATAAGAAAACATTTTTCTTTAGCGATCGTCACATTCCCTCTGAATTCCCTACGCTTAAAACTCAGTATCTAGAAGTGTTTCTGAAAATTTCTTACAACTTGCTTCAGTATCCGTACAGTCATCATTCAAGTACTCGGTGTCCCTTTTTCTCAGTCGTCCACTTTGGATTCGTATGCCTGATAAACGTTTCTGGAATAGTTGGATTTGGTTTAAGTGGCTACGACTTCGTCTTTCATGGGCCTTCCGACTTACTAACAGTCTGCTTTGGTGTTGTTTTGTTGGTAGCAAATAGCATTCTGAAATTAGTTCACTTCCAATTATTAATGATAAGTAACGGAAAGTTTTACAAGATAACAAACTTTTTACACGATAAGCAGCTTCTCACCAGCTCATCTATATCGGTGTCGCAGTTCCGTGCATTGATATACGCAATATATATTTGTTATTTTGTCCTTAGTGCTGTAAACTCCGTAGATATTGCGGGTTCCATTGGTGGAGACATTAATAATAACTATCTCTATAACTTTAATGTAGTGCTAGTTTTCTGTCATGTAGTGTCGAATACGTTTTCACACCTGGCAGTTCTCACTTTAATTTTTACTTTGCGTCAAGTAGTAAGATCATACGTAATGACTTCGAGGAACAGTGTAACATGGCGAACAGTTGAAGGAGAATTTGAAGAATTAGTTGAATTGACCAAATTAGTTAATAGTACGATAGGAAACTATGTTGCTATTCTTATATTTGAAAATATACCATATTGTTCTTTACAATTGGCAAAAATGACGGCATATGGAGCTACAGGTATACTTGTAGCTGATTTTGCTAACATTACGGTGTACGGAACCTATACATTGACATTTTGGTGGATGTCGGCGGCCAACAAAATGGAGGGCTTCAAAGAATGGCTACAAATGGGGGAAACCAGAAGAAGGTTCGAATTTAATTCGGCTATGAGCACAGTTACTGCACAACTTGACAGCAAAGCAGTTTCTGTACGAGCGCTCAATATATTTCCAATCACATTTGGACTCTTTCTGAGCGTAAGTTGAAAATATTCCCATTGAATTATACATGCAATTATCGTTAATGAAAACTGTTATCTTCAGATTGCCTCCACAATTGCCACCTACTTTGTTATATGCGTTCAAAGTAGGTCGTAAATGAGAAAAAATGCAAAACCACACCATGCTTGAGCAAGTATTAGCCAATCGGAACGGCAAGCAGTCCAATGCATGCAGAACTATGCTTGCTAAATGCAAATTATGCATGGAGGCTGCGGCAGAAAATCGCAGTTGAATGGTTGAGCAGATAAAATTACACAAGGGAATCTTGATTCATAACTTATTGATTATAAATATGTGGTAATATATCGATTCATAAGGAAAACCAAAATATCGCAAAGTAAAGTAAATTCATACCCAGGTAAAATTCGAAACTTCGAGTTTCCCTACACTGTGCGGAAATCTAGCCGGCATGTTTTAAGAAGTTCCTTAATCAGATTTGTTACCATAACTTTGATGACTATACATGGCCAGGGCCTTCTTTTAATGACATTGCTGTAAGTAATAATCTCGCTAGCTCTTAGAATTTCTACCGATTGGGCAAGAAATGCGTGTGCAAATTTCATTTATTTATTGACAAACTAATACTTAATACTAATGTAAATGGATATTTAAAATGACTTATTGTTTAATTAAAATAAGATTTATGATGTATATAATAATATTCCAGTACATCGATGTTTTTGTTTCCTGGTCATAAACCGCCAATCCATAGTAATATTTTACGGCCACTTGGCTTCGCAAAATTTTTCCAAGCAACTTTGTCTGGAACGATGAATTGGTATGTGCAGATGACACCAGTGCCCCTTTCCAGGATCGATTGAGCAGCAAATTGCTCATTTCGTAAATGTCAACGCATTTAGGAACTGTGTCAAAAATCATAAGGTACACACCAATAGCTGTGAGTACAAACCCTACATATATCAGTGGTGGTATTAAATGCGCACACTTAAGAATGACAAAATTAATTGTGACAACCAGCATGAAGCCTTGTGACATCAGGATGGCTCCTGTGACACGGCCAGGTATCAAATCAATATTTCTGGTGACTTGCAGCTGTTTATACTTGAAAACCGATGAATATGAGAATTCTCGCATTGATATTCTTTGGATTACTTTCCGTGTCAAATCGACGAGTCCTACGATGGTAGGTAAAAAGAATGAAAATATTCTACCGCCTTCTAAGCAGACCCATACTGCTAATACATAACGTGCGATAAGGCAAGTCCGAGGAATTCTTTTTGCCAAGTTGGTAACGACGTAGAATCCCGGATCAATGTCAAATATAACGGCACCAGGGAGTAAGACCGACAACAAAACCGTACCGAAGGAAAGAACCAAAATCGTCAATCCTACCAGGTCAGCTTCATGTATGTTCCCATGGTAGAGTTTTCTTACCTCTACATTTTAAACGAAAATTGATTTTAGTCAGTATTAAGGTGAAATCGATAAGTTTTTAATCAATGCTAAACTAACCTTCAGTGAGCAGTCGACACGTTGATTTATATTTCACAAGGTGCCTGGGAGTTTTGATGGGATTTTCCTTTTTCACCTGGACTTGGAGACGAACGAGTTGATTTAGCGAGAACGTCATCTCCTCGCCATATAGCCACAGAACCCCTGTTGACATTGCCATGCCAGTTATCATAAAGCAGACAGCAAAGTAGGCCACAAACAAGAAAAAAGGAGCGAGGGCCTCCCCCCATATATGTGAGTGAATGACGATGAGACAACCAATAAATTGGAAAGCAACTGGGACGTGGGTCACAAGCACATATATTAACCGTAAATTGCATTTTGGTTCGGGTTGAAGGAGCTGATTACACGGGTTAACATGAATGATTGGTTTAGTTCGCAAAGCCTTAACAAAATATGACGAGGAAAGAGACAACGCCCTCCATGCTAGTGCTCTGTCCATGACGATTGAAAGACAAATGTAAATTATCGATGGTGATTTCATATCAATGCTATGCTCGTCGTCTATTTATAAAAAAAAATAATAATATTGATAATTCAAACGTAATCTCTTTTCCGGAACCGGGCACTAAATTAATATTGGGCGCAGCTGTTGAAGCCAGACCTACAAAACACACAAGTTAGATACTATTACATAGGGGGTCCGGAACAATTAAAAACAAGCGTCGCCGTCCAACGTCAACTAAAAAATCAGATTTGATTAGTAAATGCGAGGAGAAACTCCAGAAAAACTAAATATTTTGCGCTTGGAATACTAAAATGAAATATGTGTGCATAGAAATTAGACAAATATATAGTACTGTACAAGTAATAACTATATATATAATGTTTTATTTAACTATGACCAACGGCTTGGACATTTGACCATATGACAATCTTGTATCGGTGTAATCTTTGATTTTGGTATGACACTCAGGTCCAAAATAGACGCAATCACCCAAAGACGGCTGAACAGTTACGGATGTCAAAACGGACCATACGATATGGTGTGCACGGCCGAATATCACAAACCTTAAAATTGAAAACACGTAGACATGTTTTAAATTACTTTTTTTGCTGGTTATTAATAGTATTGTTTTTAATAAGGTTTTAAATAAACTTTAATAAATAGCCAAAAAAATTACTACTAGTATTGATTTATCGAATGAGAGTTTCAGAAAAATTAATTACGAATCAATTCACCGCTGAGTTTAAACTGGAAACTATTTAAACAACTCTTATTAAGCTTATGCTTAATGCAGAATCTTCTAAGCATCGATCTTTTAATGTTCGGTAATATTGTGTAATATTTTATCTATGTAATTTTCTTTTTTGGGCATTAAAACTAATCTCATGTCAGTACTTACTTAGATATATTTCTCACATGACCAAATGACACAATATTTTCATGTTGTTTTCCCCTTGGCGTGAAAGTGAAAGTCATACATTGTATAATTCTGCCAATTTTGTCCGCCTGTTGACCACTGGATATTTATCTCCTGCTTCTAATTTGTAGCTGTAATGTCGTATTACTTGTAAAAGTATTCTTCTGGAGTCAATGTATAGAGTGTGTATAAAAAGGGTTAAATGACGCTTGCCATTTTCAATTATCATAATTATTCATCGATTTCCATCATTGTTACCCTTTTCTCTGGTGACGCGTGTATTTAAATTATGCGTATGTAGTATGCAATAAACTGGGTTTTTATCGACGTTTCCCTTGTAGTAATCAATATTTTATTAATTCAATTAAAAAACGCCCAGACTTATATCCCTGAACCTCTGGGGTTGTGTCATATCCAGTTTTTAGTATATAAAAGAAGCACAGTCAATGTATTTATCCTCCGAAACACAAAGTTGATGTTGCAAATTTCCAAATGATATACGAAATATCTTTAAGTCATGGGAAACTCACATAAAGCGGACATTTGCAAAATTTCTGTGGACCAAACAACGCTAAATGGTTTGTTTAGAATTCTGACCGTTTAACGAGAAATTTATTTATAAAATCCTGATTAAAACAGGCAACAACTCCGTCAGAAGAAACTCCACATTCTTGGATTCAATAAGACCGGTCCTAAATACAGGGAAATGTTTACTACTGTTCCGAGCAAGCGTTGGAAGTGACAACGGGAAGCAGAGGTACCGTAACGATCAGTACACAAAAACATTTTGGGTCAGAACTTATTGCCACAATTGGTGTTTATCTTTACAGAGAACATGGAGTTAAACGAGTTCTCGTCGAGATATTCCTTTGTTGTGGTTTCTTCCTTAATTTCGTTTTCAGATTCTACACTAACTTTCACAAGTTGAATTCCGAAAGCTCCGCATTCCACAAAGTTTACGCGTTTAGAAATCCCGTGTTTAACTTCACGATATTATTTATGTATGCTTATTTCTTTGCGAGGGCTGAGGTGTTTTCGAACCTTCTAACCAAACTACGTACAATTCACGACAGCTTGACCACACAAAAAGCAAAAGGGTTTTCTAGATTTTGTTTGCTAATTACAATCTACGTTATGGGGTGCGGAATTACGGAGCACCTTGTTTTTCAATATCAGCACACGATGAAGTATCCCGGAGTCAATTTAACACTCGTTCAGAAATTCTATCGAGGAACACAAGATCACTGGCATTTTATCTACTCCGAAGACAACCTATGGATGATCATTTTCACTGAGTTTCTTGTGAAAATTGGCAAATTTTCCTGGATTTTTAGCGACGTGGTGACAATAGTTCTATGCAAGGCATTGGCAAACATTTTCCATAGATTTACACAAACACTGGCAAATATTTCATTTCCACAATGTGGAGGCTTCACAGTAGATAAATCAATGCAAAAATATGCTACATTAACCCTGCTGGCTACGGAGTTGAGCAATTTCATTTCTCCTTTACTATTAATTTGCGCAGGATACAATGGGAACTTAATCATTGTTCACGTACAGTCTTAGATCTATCCCAAATCGGTAACACATCACAATATTACCAATATTATGGATTTCAATAACTCATATTTCTTTGCAGCTATTTTATCTACTAGCTCCAACCAATAATCTGGCCGTTAAACAAGCTGATTGGTATTCAATATTGGCTTTTGTATATTTCACACTTCGACTTTTGTTTGTGGCGTATTTTGCGGCCGAAGTCAGTGAAAGCACAAAAGGGCTACCAAATGTATTGAAAACATTGCCAAAGGGATATGTAAAAGACATGGTGAGTGGTTCTAAGTTTCCCAGATACACATTTCTTCAATGGTTATAAACATCGTTACAATGTGTGTCTTCCTAGGATTTACTCCGGCTGGAAACATCAATTTTAAACAACGACTTTTGCATTTCCATCTACGGGGCCATCACAATAACAAGGAAAACGTTTGTATCCATCGTTAGCTTCATTTTCACTACGGAAATAATTCTTCTTCAAACAATCCAGTGAAACAAGTGGATTACTAAAAAAGTTTTAATGGATTATCTTAATATTTCAGTTCTTTATGTACTCTTAAAATCGCATGTACTGTATTCAGTACAATCATTCATTAACTTCATTATAATATTCTACGGTCAAACACAAAGGCTAGTCTTCAGTCATGGTTCTATAGAAACAACAACAATACATCTAATTTTCCAACATAAATTGCCTTGCTAGCTGGAATTTACTAAAATAACAAAGTAAATTGTTGATTTGTTAGGAAGACAAATTGTACAGTGTTAGTAGTAGCATTTTTTAGCTTGCTTTTTCGATTGATAATCACAGAATAAAATACTTGATTGAAAACGTGTCCTAAAACAGCCCCGTTTTTGAGATTTCAAAATGTTTGAAATCTGAAATACTGTCACTTCTGACAGTAAAAGTGAGACCAAACTTTTTGACATATTCAGTCGGGAACATAACATTTAACATTAAAAATAACAAAAAAATACTATCGAGATGGGGACATTCATCCATAACGGTGAAGATGATTCATATTCTCGAACTTGACCACCCGTTCAAATCCTTTTTAGTTAGGATCCTTGCGTTGAAAAAAAAAAAGAAATACATCGTTAAGTGAAAAGACTGCTAAATAAATATTTGGCATTAGTGGCAATAAAATTCCACCCTAAGATACAAGCGTAATCTGCTGTTTCAGTTTTACACTTTGTAATCACAACGAGTTAAAACAGGCAGTCGATATATTATCATGGAATTACTACATTATTCATTCAGAAATGAAAGTTTTCAGTCATGGATTTGGACTAACAATAACAATACGTCTAAATTTCCATTACAATTTCACAATACACAAAACGCAACTAACAAAATCCTTTGCAAAAAATGCTCTTGTAAAACTGACATATCATTATTATCAACTAAAAAATTAACAAAGCAATTCGAGATTTGTAACAAACAAACATTTCACAGCTTTTAGTACGATTAGGGTTATACAGTTTGCATATTCGATTGACAATCAAAAAATAAAATATTTTATTGAGAACGTGTCCTTAAATAGCACCGTTTATAAAAGTCTAAATTGTTTTACAATTTAAATATAAAATACTGCTGCTTTCGACAGTAAATGTGAGATCAAACTTCAAACAATTTGCAGTTTAAACTTTAAATTCGTTAAAAACAGAAAAGTATACTATGTATTCTGAAACTGTCACACATTGATCCACATGGTAAAGGTAAAGATGGTTCTTTTTCTCAAACTTGACCTCCCGTACATATCCTATTCAGTTCTGTTCCTGCATTGAAACCAAAATAAAATTAAATTAAATCTTCCATAAATTTTGTGAAATCTGTTCTATATTCAATTAAATACCCAAAGCCTGCATCCTTCCACCTTGCTAATCCTTTGAAGGCCTGTTTCATCGTCATCCGGCACTCTAGAACCTGTATGCATTCATGCTGAGTGTTAACCTTCGTTGTTTCAGCAATTTTTCAAATTGTGTTCCTTTACAACATGTCTCCTCCTCATCTCCTCCGTGGGAAACTTTTTCCAGCACATTTCACACTTCCACTCCTTAATTTCCTCATGCACCAACTTGGAGTGGAGGGTGAGTCCGGTTTGCTCCATGAATGAGGCAGCGCACTGGAAACAATGCCACCTTCCCCTTTCTTCTTGGAGGAGAATTGGCGGCGCCTTTTGGATAAGATGCGTCTTTTTACTGTGATCCCGGATTTCTTTCTGCGTGCCAAAACTCTTAGGGCAATGCTCACACTTAAAGATGTTGGCAGGTCCTGTGTCCTCCTTCACGTTGGAAGAAGCGTCTTGCTTCAGAGGATGATAATGAATGAGGTGCATCTCCAGACGAACTTTGTCTTTGAAAGTGTGATAACACTTGTCACACTTGTACTTTTTCGTTCTAATCTCATTCTTATTCTTGTCCAGGTGGATTTTCAGATGGTGCCTCATCGCCTCCTTAGTTATGAAACTCAAATCACAAAACTTGCAAAAGTACGGCGTCTCGTTGATGTGCAGTCGGATGTGTCTCCTCAGTTGTTTACTCGTGGAATTGTTCTGGTTGCAAAACACACAAATAAACCCTGTGGAACCTCCCCCTTTACAGATTGTCTCGTGGATATTTCTGGACCTTTTTCGGAGGAACCGCTTCCCACAAATTGAACATCCCCAGGCCAACTCTCCCTTGTGTTTTTTGAGGTGATGGTAGAGAGGAGTGGGCTGGGTGAAGGACATTCCACAGATGTGACATTTGTACGGCTTCTCCCCAGTGTGACGCCGGATGTGAGACTTGAGAGTGAGCGGGAGCCGGAATCTTTGCGGACAGTACGGACATTTGTGAGGTTTTTCTCCAGTGTGATGACTTTGATGAGTTCGGAGATGATTGGACTGAGTAAATGTTTTTGGACAATGAGGGCACTTGAAGGGTCGCTCTCCAGTATGGGTCCTCATGTGGGTTCGGAGATGTGCACTTTGAACAAAAGCCTTTGGACATTTTGAGCACTTGAACGGGCGGACGCCCAGGTGGCTGTTTTCGTGGACGATCAATTCCTGGCGGCGGTAGAAGCTTTTATGAGCAATGAGAACACTTCCAGTCGTGCTCTCGACCGGTGTGGAGGGTTAAATGATGTTTGAGGGATTGCCCATTGGCCAACACCTTGGAACAAAAATTACACTTGAATCTCATCCTGGAAAGAGAAAAACTCGCCGAGCATGTGAGGTGAGCACTGAGCAGTGTAAACAACAACCAGCTGAGCACAGAGAGAAAAACAAAGGAGAGAAGGAGACGCGAAGCAAACTTTGTTATTTTTATAGAGAGCTTCTGTTTACTTTTGGCTCGAATCGTTGTTTGTTTCGCATCTAGATTCTTGGTTGAGGAATAAAGTCCCTATTCCAAGCGTAGATGTGTGGATCAACTGAATCAAAACCATAAAGGTCCTTTCAAGAAGTACTCGTCCATAATGAAAACTAAAAACATGGAAAGATATTGAAAAAGTACCGATGTTCCCTTTCCTTCAGGTTAGTGTGTCTTTGCCTTGTCTTTGGGGGACTCAAAAACAGCAGAGCTACAAACATACATCTGAATGAAGGAAAAATCACGGTAGGCTAACCTCCTCAACCTTTCTCCGTTTACCCCGAAAACCTTTTAATATGAGCTCTTTGAAAAATATGGTGGCCCTTAAAAGGGCCGTTGCTTAAATATATAAACGCTTAGGCTTTCTTTTCTGTCTTCTTGGGAAGGAGAACAGCCTGGATGTTTGGCAACACACCTCCTTGGGCGATGGTCACTCCAGACAAAAGCTTGTTCAACTCTTCGTCGTTACGGA
>JAAXOA010004584.1:0-10150 GCA_036561885.1 Salina celebensis
AATGTTAGCATAATTATGCATGAGTATAATCGTCTGTTTTATGGCTAACTGTTTATAAATCATTGTTTCAGAAGGCCTTGAAATAAATGACATTCGATGAATCGTGCAGCATTGACGTAATTAATAAAGCAAATAAGCTAAAATTATAAAATTTAAATCTGAGGAATAAATTACGCATATTGAAAAGAATTACTTCTTGAGAAAAACAACAGTATTACTTCTTGAAAAAGTTTTGATATTGGATAACACTGAGTATTGATACGCGTAATAATCTGTAGTATTTGCGTACATATTGAATATTGAAAGGTTGGCATCCTCAAAAATCACAAATCGGAGAATCTGTCGACTTCTGAACTTCAAGTATATGTTGATTCTGAAACCGGATATTCGTTGTTCGTTTACTGTAAAAGTCACATTTTTTATGAGTAATTAAAGCATAGTACATATAGCTGCGTGCCTTGCCTTATTATTATGCAGCGTAAGAACTACTGTTGGTTTCAAAAAAAACCAATTTGAATTCATTGATTGATTGTTACATAATGCACAACTTGACATTCATATCCCGGCAAAAGAGCACCTTCTTAGCAACCTCATCTTCTTCTTCTTAGCAAGATGAGGTTGCTAAGGAGGGATCTTTTGCCGGGATTCATATGATAAACACGTTTTGGAAACATTCAAACCATGCATTATTCTTGATCGCCATAGAAGGGCTCTTATTGTCCATAATATCGTTAGCCATTCACCATTATGATACATTGAAATTTTCTTCTCGCTCGTGAATCAATCTATTTTCCAAACGCTTTTACACAAACACATTTGCCTACTACACAAAGCCAGGATTTCGACCTGGGCTTCACTGGAACAAAAGAAGGAATACGTCAAACGAAATGGCCCCGAGAGCACACAGAAGTTTAGTTAGCCGCAAGAAGACTTTGAGGAGGGTTCAGCGAAAAACAATTAAACGTAAGCCGAAGCAATCGAATAAGCCTTGCGGGAGGAAGTCGAAGCAGATCACGAGAACGGCCAGGTCAAAAGCGAGCAAATCAATTTCTAAGTCCTCCACGAAGGCGACAAAGCATAGGGGTGGTAGTCGCCGAAAAGATGTTTCCAAAAGTGGGAAAAGGATTACCAAATCTAAGAAACCATCTTCAGAGAGTAGGAGTTCTAGTCCTGACCCTAACGTGAAAGAAACAGATGAAAAAATACGAAAGAAGTATGATGATGAAAGGCTCGAGATTCGCCGACGTTATGAATGGAAGCTGAAACATGAAGAAAGAGAGATCAGGAGAAGATACTTCGGCTCGCGAAAATGTATAAGAAACTACCAACAAGCCCGCAAAAGTATGAAAAAGGAACTGAAGGAACTGCGCAGGAAGCTAGAAATTGAAGAGCAGGAGGAACTCCAACGGCTTGAACGGAGGGAGAAAGCTGAAAAAGAGAGAGCTGCGCGGAAGGAAAAATCCCAAACCAAAGATACCAAAAAAGATAAGAAAAGACCTGCTTCGAAAGAACCTAAGTCAAGTAAGACTCCCAAATTGGCCAAGAAAAGACCTGCTTCGAAGGAACCCAAGTCAAGTAAGACTCCCAAAAAGGCAAAGAAAAGTCCAGCTTCAAAGGCAACTAGCAAAAAACGAAAGGAGAAAAAGTCAAAGAAATCACGTCGAAGCTGAAATTATACTCGTTGTGTCAAACTGTCAACAGCCTTGTTTCGTAACAAAACACTATTCAACCAAATCTGAATTGAACAATTGAAAGAAAATAAACCAAGCCTGCACTCCATTTCTACCTTGCAGTCAATCGAAACTATTTACACCAGAGATTCTCGGATCTCTTCATGTTTAAAAAATAGTCAAACTAATTTCTTACGTTGTAATTATTTTGTAACACTAATTTCATACAGAATGTTGATAGTGAGTGAGTCATTTTTGTAGCATATAAATATTGCAGGCTATAGGGACCAACTTCTCGGGCCGATTAGTCACCTAATTTACTAATCTTTTCTTTCAACGACTAAGGCATCACGCATTGCGTAAAAGTAATTCCACGCTTTAATTTAAGCAAAGTAAACAAAAATAGTTGAATGAATATTCATGAAAATTGCGTGGATTTAAAACGTCATGTGCATTCTAAGTAGTTCCGGATCTTACCTTCATGCAAACATTAAAACAACGAAGATATGGAGTAGTTTTGCTTGAAATATCACAAACCAGTTGTAAATTGACCGTAATGGTGCAATATGAGACGATTGCTTTGTACATGTGCAAATTTTCGGTGTTAGTCTTAGGTTATGATTCCACACACGTCGTCACTGACTCAAGAGAGAATTGAAAGAACGGATACGTTGATGCACTGCAAATTTATACATGCAATCTTTGTCTTTCATCTAAGCTTGCATGCTAACTCAGTAGCTGTATTTTATGCTTTTATGACAATTGCAAAGTTATAATTTGAAAAATGAAAACGAGAGTTATTCACAGTCTCCACTCCATGTTCACATGAGCTTTTTTTGTTGACGTGCGGTCGCAAAGAAAGTGTTGCTGATGAATTATAGTGTGAGAACGCTGTAATAAAATAGCTCGTTAGCCTCGTTATTTGTACGGATAATTAGACATTGAAGGATATCTATTTTATATGACTAGTTTTCACTTTCAAAACGGAGCTTCGTTGTTACCAGCATTGTTATTGGCATATTAACAACAAAACAGCGACTGCTACATAAAAACCCGGATTGACCTTGCCGTTGATCGCTACGATAGGAGTAAAGAAAGTTTCAATTAATAATCCAAGTTGTCATCCATTTCCCCATAAAATTCCACCCAACTTATATGAAAAATATGGCAGGATGTAGATGTAATTTAATTGTAACCTGTACAAAATTCAAGATAGAAAAAGAAGCAATATGTTAATGAGTTTTAATCTTGAAAAAAGACTTAAGGGAGCTTGTTGAGTAAACAAATTTTCCTGTACCTTTTGTGAATATATTTTTTCACAAAGGAAGTTTGCTTTAAAACGATGTTACCTTTTGATAAATGAGAATGCAAAGTGTAAACCTTGTTGGGATATTATAACGGGAAATGGAGACCTACTTGAAACGGTAACGATCCTTCGTGACTGGCTCACAGTAGGTGGCTACCAAACGGATACATAATTTTTTTTCGCTCTTACTTTTTATCCCATTATGCGTAAACAGCTCTTCCGCTATTAATAGGGTACATGCATGACCAGTGGAGCAGATTTTGCTAACGATGTTTCCTCAAACAAGTGAATCGGTAAACAAAAATCATCTTCAGATTGTCCTTCCATGTTAATATGACAAGACTTTCACTACATATTTTTGGTGAAGCTACAGGTATGAAAATATATATACCGTATAGGGGTATGTCCCAAAGGTACATGATGCATTTTTTTCAACTTATCACGGGGATTTAAGTAGTTCATGATTGTAAATGGTGATACCAAAAAAAATGTGCATTATGAAGGTAGCTTACAAGAGGATGCAATATTTCACGGGTTCACATGAATGCACAAAAGATTTTCAGGTTAAATGGTAGCTTTTATACCTATCTTGATGAGATAAAAGGTAGGAAGTTGTGAAGTAAACAAGTTGCTTCGAGGAAAAAAAATATTCCATTGGGCGAAATAGAAAATGGCCTTATTTTGAAAGAAGAAGAAACGTTTATGGCGAATCGTAGATAATATTATGGTATTTGAATGGCCAAGGTTGTATTGAAATGATGAATGGGGAAATATGATTATGCTGAATATAAAAAATGAAATTTCAAAATTACATGTGTATTTTTTATGATAAAATTTTATACAGAATTCCTGGAAAGTGTGGAGGTCTGTTCGGCAAGCAGCTTTGGAACATTTGGAGCCCTCGCCAAGAAAAAGATTCGCTTACAAAACTTTCCCAATAATACCGTCTCTGTGAAGATCACAAGATGGGAAGATTTGTACGCAAGTTTTTTCAACTTCAAATGCAAGTTTCAAGTAGTTGCCCCAAAAAATATGGGAGTTATGGTGGTCATCCAGTCACTCAAGTTGAGGACACGAAGAAGCAGAGATTTTAGCTGCAGAGACTATGTCCAATTTCAACAAGATGATGGATACAAAACAAGTCAGATCTGTGGTACTGTTGACGAGTCAGATGTGTCAAAAGTACCTGATAAGATTATCGGGCCGAGGAAATTTTATGATCCAAAGGGGGAAATGGATGTGTCCTTCTTTACAGACGTAAGGGACAAAAAAGATGACGACGATGAGTACGAAGAGCGGATCGGGCTTCATCTTGTCTTCACTGCGTACAGAGGTAAAATCTTTTTTAAAAAATTGGAATTTTTTCATACAATTTTAATGGAATTTGGTTTTAACTTACTTTTAACTTTCGTTGCCATTTCAGAATGTGTTCCAACGTTAGTCAGCTCCAACTTAGTTCGTCCCTGTTCCAGCCTCCGTAGCCACTCTTGTGTGTCCTCCAGTCTCTTCTGTGACGGAGTCATCAACTGTGGATTACAACGACGAAGAATTTGGTGCTGATGAACGCGACTGTGGAGGGAAGCTATCGAGAGGCGATATAGACAGCGAAGTGCACCGGACAATTTCCATTTACGTAGTTTGCAATTACGACAATCGCGACGCTTGTGATTGTTGTTATCTTCTCGTTGATTGTTTGCTGCTGTATGAGGAAGTTTGCGAAGAAACATAGCAGAAATGGAGATAGACATAGTTTTGCACAAGGGGAAAATCCACTTCCGCCACATTTGCATGGTATGCATAGACAGCATCATCAGCCTGGAGCGCCAGATATTATCCGAATGGACGTAACTGGGTAAAAATCATAAATCAATTACTCAAAACCCATACTTTATAGAATTTTACGCAGAATTTGTATTTAAATATAATTCTCTTTTTGTAATTTTGTTAAAAAAACAGACCTTCAGCTCCATTAAGAAGTCACGAGCCAACTCCAGAGAAGTATCCCGTTGTGGACGTCGATCAACCTCCCCCATACGACGCCCTCTTTCCAACTAAACAATCAATGAGACAATAAACCTAGCAAAAAATAAGAAAAAATTTATTATATGTTGTTAATCATTCTCGTAAACGTTACAAGCTTAGATTTTTTTTGTACAGTAAATTAATTATCTTGTTGATAATTTTTTAAATGCGAAATACGCACGCTTTTTATATTCTACCAGATTAATTGTTAAGAATCAATTGTTGAATCAAATTTTAATACAAACGCTTCTGTACAAGAGTTTTCTTTTACAAATTGTAAAACGATTTAGCTACAAAAATATCAGCTCAATCTTACACAACAGCTTTTTTATATTTATTTGTTATACGTTATAACTTTTTGTACGCATATGCCAATCTTTTTTTATGAAAAATTGTAAATAATATTTTGTGATATGCGCTCCTCAAATTCCTATTAATATGTAACTGGTATGAAAACAAAAACCAATGTTGTGAAACAAAGGTTTTTATGCTAACTTAAAAATATTCCATTGAATATTCTGTGGAAATGTTTACCCCACATTTTTCAAGATTGCTTTTAAAAACCTGATTTCTGCATGGCCAACATTGTCAATCATGGAATTGGTCATTGTAAAAGCTTTCAAACTGGACAATACTAGCTGGAAAAAATAAAAATTCCACTTCCAAAAATAAGACTAAAAAAAGTGTATTTATAAATGGATCTTGTTATACGCGTAAAATAACCTGATCAATTTATGCTGTGGAGCGGTACGTCGTTGATAATGAGTCGTGTAGCAAGATTGCGAACGAGCGTTATGTAAACTGTTAACATTTCTTTTAAAGATTAATAAAAAAAAGTATATACATAAGTGACTAATCGGCCCGGTAAATAGTTTCGATTGACTGCTAGGTAGAAATGGAATGTGTGATTGGTTTGTTTATTTCAATTGTTCAATTCATATTTGGTTGAATAATATTTTGTTACGAAACAAAAGGCTGTTGGCAGTTTGAGACAAGTACGAGTAAATTTATCAGCTTCGACGTGATTTCTTTGACTTTTTCTCCTTTCGTTTTTTGCTAGTAGCCTTTGACGCTGGAGTTTTCTTTGCCTCTTTGGGAGTCTTACTTGCCTTGGGTTTCTTCGAAGCATGTCTTTTCTTTGCCCTTTTGGGAGCCCTACTTGTCTTAGATTCCTTCGAAGCTGCTCTTTTCTTTCCTTTCTTGGTGTCTTTGGTTTGTGATTTTTCCACCCTCGCAGCTCTCTTTTCTCTTTTCTCTCTGTAAGCAAGCAATCTGAGTGCATCACCCTCGTGAATTCTTAGCTTCCTGAGCAGGAACTCCAGTTCCTTTTCCCTTCTTTCGCGGATCTTTTGGTTTGTTATACCTTTGTGGAGGTATCTTCTCCTGAACGTTTTTTCTTCCTGTTCCCTCCACAATTGATATTTTTGGCGAATCCGGTGCCTTTTATCATCATACTTCTTGGTAATACTTTCCCTCGTTTTGCAAACATCTTTTCGGCGACCACCACCCCTATGCTTTGTCGCCTTCACGGAGGACTTAGAACCGGATTTGCTCGCTTTGGACCTGGCCGTTCTCGTGATCTTCTTCGACTTCCTCCCGCTAGGCTTATTTGATTTCTTCGGCTTACGTTTGATTGTTTTCCGTTGAACCCTCCTCAAAGTCTTCTTCCGGCTACCTACACTTTTGTCTGCTCTAGGGGCCATATCAATTGTCGTTTGTTGTCTTTTGTTCCAGTAAAGCCCAGGTCGAAGTCCTGGCTTTGTGTCTTAGGCAAATGTGTTTGTGTAAAAGCGTTTGGAAAATAGATTGATTCTCGAGCAAGAAGAAAATTTCAATATATCACAATGGCTAGTGATATTATTGACAATAAGATCACTTCTATGGCAATTAAGAATAATGCATGGTTTGAATGTTTCCAAAACGTGTTTATCATATCAAATATGAATGTCAAATTGTCGTGCATTATGTAACAATCAATCAATGAATTCAAATTGTTTTTTTTGGAAACCAAAAGTAGTTCGTACGCTGCATAATAATAAGGCGAGGCACGCAGCTAACTATGTAAATCCATACAAGATTTGTAAATCCAGGTTTAAGTCATTCATAGGATGCGTGGTCTATTGAAAGACATGTTGGCGACTTCTTTTGTTATCAACTAATGTATGAGTACCAAGTACTGACCATTGCAACACTGTATCCTATTAATAAACCCGATCATGAAGAGTTTATCAGCAAGAGCATGATAAAACTGCGCTCTTTTTTGTATCCTCATCATGGAAAATATTACGCTGACTCTGAAAACGAGACGTATTAAAATATTGCATCAACTTTATCTGCGTATCATGACAGTCCAGTGCTCTTATGAATTATCCGGTTCTATTTCATAGCCATTTTTTCTTCATTCTAAAGACGATATATTTCTTAGGGATTTTAATGTGACACTGATATAATCGTCTTTTTGTGTGTTTCAATCATGTCATGATTTAATCTAGGTAGAAAAGATGGTGTGATTTCCTCATGCCATACTCTTGTGACCACCCACAATGGGTAACTCAAGATGGTGACGCATGTAACCTCATTAAAGAACCTATTTTAAATCCAGTTTGAAACAACACTCTGGAAAAATATGTAATACCTAAAAACTGCAAAGAAAGCGTTTTTTGCGGAGTTTTTTTCTATGTAGAATGAGAGCTCATGAGATGTTCTCATGATGGAAATGACAGGATGACAGGATGCAAATTTTGTTTAATAAGATTTTGTTTGATGTTAATTGGCCGTAGCACATGTATACAGGTTTGCTGGAGAGCATGTGTCTGCATTCGGTGCAAAACTGGTATCTCATGGTAGTCTCATGATATCAACCATTCCATAACTTTTTATTCATGTTTTTTTGCGCTGCTGAATGATTCATCCGAGTGTCTCATGATTGAAGAATAAATATAACAAAAATGCCACAGGTCTGGTGAATGATCTTCTTTACAGGATAAACTTGAAATGTTTGGGTTTTTTTTTCTCCAAATGCATGTGGAAATGACAACAAGTATAAAAAGCGGATGGGGAAGCGTCAACTGTCATCATTCAGCTTAACTCAGTTTACCAAACAACATCAACCAAAAACTTTCCAACTTTCAATTTCCTTTTTGAAATCCTTTCAAAAAAACACAACTTCAACAATGGAGGTCGATAGCCGTGTCCAAAACATTGACATCGAAGCCGCCCAGAAGGTCATCCGCCAACAATTGGTGCTCCTTCTCCACGCTCACTCTTGCCAACAACGGCAACAAGAGGACGATATGGAGGTAATTTTCTTACAATATTCAACTAAAACTTCTTTAAAAGTGTTTAAAAACCTATTGTATCCATTTTGCAAGTAATTTTTAACACTTTTTGTTTCTTTTTGTCTTTCCAGTGCAATCTCCCCTACTGCAAGTCCACCAAGGAGGTCCTTAACCACATGAGGAGCTGTGTGGATGCCGCCGAGTGCACTGCCGAACACTGCCTTGCCTACCAACAAATCATTTCCCACTGGAAGCACTGCTCCCAAAAGAAGCGCTGCGAAATCTGTGGACCAGTGTTCATGTCGCAAATCAACAACGCGTTGAGTGCCATGAAAAAGTAGACCTGTTCCAGATATCCAGATATATTTAAGTTTAGTTGTTACCAACGCCAGTGTAGTTTCCCGATGACTGTTACCATCCAGTGACCAACTTGCTTCGCGTCTTCTCTTCTTCGTCATTACGGAACACTCTCAACTACAGCAGTATTCATTGGAAGTTTAGTGGTCACCGTTAAACACTTGGCGCACATTTTTTTTATAATTCCAATCGTCAGTGATTTCGCAGTACTTATTTATTTTATACAAATACCAAATACTCTTCAAGTTTCCAATATGTTTCCGTATAAAATTTGTTCGTAAAATTCATTCAAATGTTCCAATCCGACTTTGTAAATCTTTTTGTTTCTGTAATTGCAATAATTTTCTATAAATAAAAGCTCTTAATGAGATTTTTATCTATTGCTACATCAAACTCGTCTCTCCTTTCAAAATCGCTTTATTTATGGCAATTTCTTCTATTTAACTTTGATAGTTGCAACATCTCATCCTTCACTTTTGCACTCACCTCTCTCTAAATCTTTTCAAATCGGCACAGGTGGCTCGTCAGTAAACGCCTTTTATTTTCTAAGCGACCTCATCATTTCATATTTCACCTTATCAATTAGCAACCTTTCAACATTTATATCGGTCAGATAAGTAGAAACACACCCACACATTTTAGCTTTTTCTTCATACTTAGCCACATGCATCTTGACTTATTTTTCATATTATCTCACCTCAGCATAATTTTTTCATTTCATCATAAATCAACATTCAAAAATGGAGCTTAATTCATCTAAAATAATTAATTTCCTGTTGTCATCAATAATATTAGTTTTTTCCTTGCATTGTCACATATTTTTTTCATACTTAGCAAATCAATTAGCCAATTTTTTAACAGTCCAATTACAAGAAAACATTAAGACATAATTCTGCAAGTTGCCATTTCTAAGAACCTATTACGTTTCATGACACAATTTATTTTGTATAACGCTAACTTTTGCACAAGCTTCTCCTTTTTGACAAACATCGCCTATTCCTCTTTGAACTGAAATTTTGTTCCCGTTTCTTTTTACTGTCCATCATCACTATCGCCTCTGTAAGCTTCTTATTAGCAATTTGGTGTATTTTTGCACGCGGAACTGTTTTTCAGTTCGACATTGATTATGTCCCTAAAACTGTATTTTTCTTTCTTTCCTCATAGCTGTCTGCCCTGCTGCTATAATAAAAACCTTCACATAGGTATTTATCTACTTTTTAACCCAGGAAAATCTGTCTATCTTTGAAAAAAAAAAGTCACTCATAAAAAAGTTACTCTTTTCTCTGATTTTTTTCTAGCGGTTCATCATAATCATCGTCTCAATTTTCTAGCGGCACTTGAAAAAAACGGCCCGTGTTTAACAATGCAAACTCAAAGCAGGACAGATTTTTTTTATATGAATACAAGAAAATACCCACGTTTGTGTAAGCAAAACAAAATATATTTTTGCTAGTAGGCAGTCATAAAAAACATTACATGCACATCATAATGTCCCACAGAGTAAAAGGAAGACAATG
>JAAXOA010004585.1:0-10150 GCA_036561885.1 Salina celebensis
ACATGGTTAATACTTTTTTAAAACAAAAAATCACAGTTCTCTCAAAGCTTTACTTTATCACGCAAATTCAATTCTCTCAATTGTTTTACGCGATTCATTGTTAAAAACATGCATTTTCAAAATTCTGTTATTTGATATTTCTCTTTATTGTTAAAGCAATATAAGTATGCATACGCTTTCCATTATACCAATTCCGTTTTCAAACTAAGGCTGTAAAAATCAGTTCATACGCTCCTTGGTGTTTCAGTAAAAGTTATTACTGTGTTAGCACAGTTAGCCTTATGGTTAGTTATACATTATATAATGTCTATATAGACAGTACCGTTTTCATGCAAAGACAATCCCTCGCTTAACAGCCCCATCATTCTTTTGAAAAATAGTTTCTTCGTTACAAATTCAACAAAACAGTCCGCAGACCGGACTGAAATGAAGCTCTTTGCGAGGGAATTCAAACCCCAATTAAATATTCCAATTTCGGTTTCCATTCATTCCTGTACTGTAATGAATGCACCCATATAAAGTTAACTCCTCTAGTAAAAGTACGTCTAGTTTGACTTACAAGGGACATGTTCATAGTCTGCTCCTATCAGCTTCATTGCAATCTGTTTCTACCGTATCAAGTTTTTGAAATAGGTGAATACCATGACCTAAGACCTATTTGCGGGGTATTGATACAAAACTAAATAATACTCTAAAATTCAATATTCCTTGAAATTTGTATAAAAAACATTTTTATTTTGTTTCGTTACTGGTTACAAATCATTGCTTAAAGAAGTGCCTAAGTGTTTTTTCGTTGGTTCAATTGTTAATGAAGTGGAAAACAATGGCTTAAGTAGAAAGACTGAAACTTCAAGTTTTTCACATACAAATTCAGGTGAACAACAATATTTTGACAAGGGTAGACTGCTCAACTACTCGAGCACAAGAAAGCAGCTATGATATGGTTCATTAATTCCAACACAAACTTAGACATTGCTATATTTGCATTTAATCATTTGTAGCTATTCACAAGAAAAATCTCACAATGAATATTACAATTACACAGCAAGTACAGTTCTATAACATTTCCCCTGGTATGGCTAGTCTGAGATTGCCGTATCCTTGAAACTTTGCCACATTCTAACTGGTTGAGCAAGTATAACTTTCATGCAAACTAATTCAATTGTAAACTATTGAGTTTTGGAAATCGTGGAAGATTACCTCAACTTTTGCTTCATTTTAATTGCTTACATTAGATGAGATATCGACTACTCAAAACAGTTATATTAGGAATGAATAACGTAACTCAAGTTGATGATAGTATAACGCAGATTTACAGTTTTTCTACTCCTATGTCAACTTTTCTCTCCTGTTATAACTATGTGTTTGTAAAACTTGTCTGTGACTCACCTTCCTCCTTTCAACAATGATGAGAAAATGAACACTTGTAAGGACAAAATTGTTGATATACCGAATCTTATCAATAATTTGAATTTCATAACTTTATAGGAAAACAAGCTGGGAGACATTTGCTTTTCACTTCGGTACGTACCGACAGCTGGAAAGCTAACCGTCGTTATACTGGAAGCCAAAAATTTGAAGAAAATGGACGTTGGAGGTTTATCAGGTTGCTATTTACATTAGTTGTGTGTCGAAACTTGATGTGTGCTTTACACATAAAAAACACGTTTAACGTTCTTATTACTTTCAATTCAGATCCATACGTGAAGATAGCGTTAATGCAGAACGGGAAACGGCTAAAGAAGAAGAAGACGAGTATAAAGAAGTGTACTCTCAATCCATACTACAACGAGTCCTTCACATTTGAAGTTCCCTTCGAGCAAATTCAGGTCAGTCACACACGCACATCAACCGCTCCCAACTGTCGTGTAATGTATATATATGGTTGCCAATTCTACGACGATATTTTGTTTGGATTTTACAGAAGGTGAATTTAGTGATAACCGTTGTTGATTACGACCGTATTGGAACCTCCGAACCCATCGGGAAAGTTGTTCTTGGATGTAATGCCACTGGCACAGAACTTCGACATTGGTCTGATATGCTGGCGTCGCCACGTCGACCGATTGCTCAGTGGCATACACTGAAAGAGCCTGACGATGAGAAAAAGGACTAAATTTTTTAAAAGAATGGACCATGACATGATTTTCACTTTTAAAATCCAGCCCTGTATTTGTGTGTACTTGATACACCCACGTCTGTTTCATCTTTATCAATTCATCATTAGAAGAACTCTGGTTGGCAACATTTGTTAATCCTCTTCATTTTCTAAGACGTTCAGTGTATTTTATAAAGCATCTAATTGGTTAACTAGTGCGTACAAGTACAATCTAAACTATGTGAATACTATTCATGGAGAAGGCTACCAACTGTGGACTAGAGAGAGAATCAACGTTTTCAACTACTTATGGTTGTACACATAAAAAGGTACTAAAAATCCACATCTATGTTCAGAACTACGTTTCTTTGTGGTGTCAAAATGTGAAATACCTCAGATTCTTATATATCAATTATAAAGCATATCCTACATTTAAGTTTGATAAAACGCAATGGGGGTTCTTGTTAAAGTTGTGAGTCCGTTTATGTTACAAAAAAAAACTTGTTCTTTTTCATACGAGGTGAACTTTCTCCAAGATAATAACCATAAAATACATACTAAATAAATGTCCGAAAGCGGATAAGTCATTCATAAAGTGAGATGCTATCATTATGACCTGTAATGAGTTAATCAGTAAAATCTTAAAGCAAAAAGTATTTTCAAAATCTGAACTAGATTTTAATAAAAAAAAGTTACGGATCAATCAGCTAAACGTGTAAATGAGTAAGTACGGTTCGGCAAAAGTTGTGAAATACAAAAGTGAACTAAAGTAGGGTCGATACGATAATACTAAATGAATTAGTATGAAAATCAATGACGTGAAACAGTCTAACCATAAAGACAAACATTGACTTGTTCTTCTTTGTGCATAAATAAAAAATCTACTTAAACCTTTACTATGCATAGGGCCAAGATAAAATCATTTATTTTTTCGGTTTTTTCTATAACATCAAATGGAATTAAAGTTTCCAGTTTTAGATAGTAATCACCGGTTGTATACGTGTATTCTCTCAGTATAGCTTGAAACGAAGACTTGGTTGATTCGGTTCATTAGGTAGTTCTATTTGCAACAATTACAACGTATATAGTATCCTCTGACTGAGCTATTTAAGGTACAGAAGCATGCAAGTAAATCTCTACATATTTCCAGTGTCCGCTTTGAAATTATATCTTCATGTTGAGTAACTGCGCACTGCTGTTAGTAGTCGATGAGAACAGCAGCGGCCTAATGTATTAGACACCATACATATTTCCAGTGTCCGCTTTGAAATTATATCTTCATGTTGAGTAACTGCGCATTGCTGTTAGTAGTCGATGAGAACAGCAGCGGCCTAATGTATTAGACACCTTTCTTTTAAACAGGCCAGTCCAATCAAAATTTAGACTTCACAAAACGAATACCAGAAAATTTTATTTAAAGTTATAAACGATATGGAAATAATAACCGAGAAATTTAGTTGATTCATCCCTTTTCCGAAACAATACGTATCTGGACCGACAAATGACGTAACAAAACGTGTAAAACCTAGACCTTTTGTGTTGTTTGATCTAAAGGATTGGGCTTGTGTCTAACCAATAACATCAGTATTGATGAAAACTCTCAGTCCACCAAATCGTTCAACTTTAGTATTTGTATGCAAATCATGTACGTATAACTGGTGTTCTTGTGGAAAACCTATTATTGTAATATTTTATTGTAATTTGTAGTCTAGAAATAAATGAGATAGCAGATATGAGTGTTGTATCGTCTACGACTAGTGTAGAAATGAGATACTGGATTTGTGTGGATAAAAGTCGTAGTGTATTCAAAAATTGATTATTAGAATATGAAACAGCGTGTCCAATATATTATGTAATTGGGGTAGAAAGCAAATATATGGTTCTGTATCCAAACAAAAGCAATCAATTGAGTAAAGCGCACTTCACATTTACAATGACTTTACTGTGTTAAGCGTTTAGCAAACAATTTGTCTGTAGTACCTGTTTCTAGTGCAGTAGTAGACTTGTGTAACCTTGGCAATCATTCAACTATTATAAACCGAACAGAAATTATTTTAAAAGTTAGGCAGTAGCAGTAAGTAGTTGAGCAAAGAAAATTTACTTTCACTTAACTGAATTACGTGGAAGCAGTTTTGATTTTTATCTGAATAAAATAATACACGCCTTCGCACATTATTGAAATCGACACTCTTACAGCTTTCCCTTGACAACTCCATCTGCAGCACTTGTTCAATTTCTCTGTACGTTGATGGTACGAATGTGTTCACACTGAATGTAAAAATTGTGCGCGATACAAACATGATTGGAGTAACTTGACTAACACACCACAACTTAAGGTAACGAAACGATTAGTGTTTAATGTTATTGCCTTTCATCTTCGCTTTCACATATCCAGGTCCTGGCCATAACTTTTAACTTGAGTGTAAGGTAACTGTTAAACTGATAGCCTTTTATAGCAATTTGCAAATCTAATATTATTTATACGATGTAAATAATCCAAATACATATATGATTACATCAGTGAGTTTGAATATTTCAGTATTACTCTAAATTTATCTTTACCAAATTGTTCATAAGTTACTTTGCTCGTGCAGTGCATGTGATGTTAAGTAATTTTTACAGTTTAAAATAACACATTAATATTATAGCAACAAATATGAGGTTTTTTGACAGACAGGACAGGTTTGCCTGTAGAATGTTAGCTATAGTTATCATAATGGAATTGAGTGCAGTTATAGACTTAACAAATTCTAGATTTTACAAAAACATCTTGATCTTGGCAGCACTTTATTAAGCTTACACTTTCTTGGATCTAATGAAATATTTGTCGGATTAAATGCCTAACGTATCATCAAATTACCAAGTACTCCAGTATTTGCCCAATCTCCATAGACTTTAATGTAACATTAAGCATTCAGTTCTGATCATTGCACTAAACCAACAACTGGATACTTAATAACCACAAATCTTAAATCACATTGTTCCACGTCTCAGATATTTAAGACCTTTCTAAGTGCTTATATATAAAAAGAAGTGGTATTCTAAGACACAACAAGAAGTACGTTCCGTGTTTCTTTGAAGGTGCCATATTCCTTGTTTTGTCTGGAAACTTCTTATTCCAAGCGGCGATTAAGACTACAATCAACATTCTTTTCATTTGGTACGGCAAATGGGATTGTACGAAATCTTTATATGTAAATGAGGATTAAACGAGTCTGCGTAGAATTCCTGTACTATTAACACTACTAACCCGAAAAATGATTACTACACGAAAAACAATAAGTGTATTAAATTATGACATATTACTATTGACGACTACTTCATGAAGATGATGCTGATGATAACGTATATTTTGTATTATATTTTTGAAGAAAAAAAAACAGTGGAAACGGAAAAACTTCTAGTCGCACTTAGTCTTTGATCAACTTGAGGGTGATGGTCCAGAGTCCCGTCGTAAAAACAAAGAATTAGAATTTTTAGAAAAGCAAAAACTAAACTGACTTAAAAGTATTATCCAGGTTTTTCAAGTAAACACTTTGTGGGCGCCATTTAAATACGTCATTTTATGAGGTAACGCAAACAGATTTAGCAAAACTAATGATAATAGGCTGTATAATTTTGTTAATCCACGGCAGAAATCCAAAGATGAAAATGGCAGGATTATTAGAATGAAGTAGTTTAGAATTTCCACGAATGTCAAAAAGAAGTAATCTTAGTATAAAAGTATTAATTACATTAAAAATCAGAACAAACGCGTGTGCTGGTTTAGTTGACGACAAAACATAGTGGAAGATTAGACCATAATTTTTAACAATTGGATTGCGTATTTATCACATTATTTGTTTCAAAAAAGTGTATCACCGAAGACGATTTGCGAAGAAATGTTAAACTGAAAATAAGGTAATTTACCTTTGGATGCCAATTTGGAGTAGACAATTGTGTATTTTTCGTGGGTGTTCAGAATAAGAGGGTCATTGCAGGAAAGTATCACAACAATTTGATCAAAGGTAAAAGCGTGCAAAGATCGTGTTGCTGGTATTGCCAGTATTACAAAAAACAAATACCAACACGATTTCATAGATTCAGTTATTTCCTTACTTAGCAAAACTGCTGGATCCAAAGTATTTAATATCTGTCCTATCCCAAATTCCCAGCCATAATTGGTCCCGGATTATAAATATATAACCTACCATGTGCAGACAAGCCCCTGATTATGTCCCGTTGTTTGTTTTAAATAATAAGGCTATTTAAAAAGTATGTATATGAAGTTGTATTACTCATAAAAACTTTAACTTGTGTGTGTACGTTTTGTCACTTTTCTGGTGAATAAAATTGTTTACACATGTAATTCTCAATGTCATGTTATTTTCGTCGTATTCTCATTATTCGACGGAAAACTCATAATACTATCAACCATATAACCTATGACCAGCATCGGACAAGCCGTGATAGGATGGTGACATCAAGTCGAAATCTAAACCTTGTTGCTTTCATCAATTACTTCGTGTAAGACAAGTAGTGAATCTATGCTTCTCCTAACACTCTGAAACTATACTCCAATGACTTAAAACTTTTTCGATTTAACAGGCTTCCCACTGCGACTTGTTTATGCGAGTGTTTAATATGAAATGCATATTCAGGAATAAGTCCAATAAATTCTCTTACTTAAGAGGACAAAACATTTCTAAAGTATGTAAATGAAATGAGTACCGACGCAAAAAAAAACAACGACAAATTGTTATTAGCATTCAATACAGCACAGCAACTTATGAAATCAAACCACCTTACATCTTGAACGACAAACGACGAACAAAAGATTACATCTATTTTTGTAAACATGTATTCTTACCAAAAGACTAGAATGTAGCCAAAGTGATATTTACAAACATTGTTCTTTGTACTTAAAACAAACCTCACACAAAAGATAATGTCATACGACTCGCCATTCTCTTCGAAGAAACCTGTATGCTAAAAACGTTGGAAGTGTTGAATATGTACATGTAGCTCTCTGTATGATATTGTTTTCAGTTCCATAAACACAGTGAACTAGGTAAAAACAGAAAATAATGGCTCTGGCTGTTGGGATTTAGTTAATGACGTAGTTAGGTTGTTTAAAAGTTAATAATTTCATGAAACAACCTTTGCCGATAGACACAGAACCATCTGGGCGACACTATAAAGTACAACCCAACTAAGCCCACTTCTCGAGAAATTTTCTGCAGAGTATTTTGATAGCAATACTTTGTGCAGAAACCTCATTTTCTCTTTAGGATCACCGAGTTTTCCATCCAAAGGACATTGGTTTCGTGATAGAGAATTTATGAAGTGGTAGTAGTTGATGAGGTACAAAATTTAGTATGGTAGTATGGGGAATACGAGGCTGAAGTGATTTGATTACTGATTAACAAATGTATACGGGAGCTTAGCAAAGTTGTTTCAACAAAAACCACGTATTAACGAGGACCAGGGAAGAGAGCACCTGTATACATGGTGTGGTGACTTATGATGACTGAGTGATAGAACAGAGTCAAGTCACGTACAAAATAAAACCTCTTTGATTTCATGCTGGAAAGATTTATTAATATAATTCACTAGCCACCACTATCACACCAACGACGACAAGAACGACACCATACTGCCACATCTACTTTATCAACTAGATCAAACTTCCAAAGGAAACGAATGGATCAGTCTTGATAAGACTGTCGTCGTGTAGTGAAGTGTGTGAACAAAGTAGCTCTTTTGCTCCGTCTATGAACCTGAACTAAATAGCGACACTTGTTTCCATACCCATTCTGCTGCTTGTTTTACACCAGTGTGCTGAAATTTCATGGGCCAAGTAAAAANACAAAGTAGCTCTTTTGCTCCGTCTATGAACCTGAACTAAATAGCGACACTTGTTTCCATACCCATTCTGCTGCTTGTTTTACACCAGTGTGCTGAAATTTCATGGGCCAAGTAAAAACGTGTTGGTAATTAATTACTATAAAGATTTACAAGGATATTATCATCATCCATCACGTTATCGTCATCATTGACTCAGTCTTTGTAGCGGATTTTGTTTGCTATTAATCATGCCATAGAGTGATAGACAATATGTCTACAGAACATTTTCTAAATGTGCCATCGTCACTATCCGTAGCGGTTAGTGCTAGTGCGAATAGTGATGATACCCAAATTACGCCGACTTCTCCTCTAATAGCATCGCCAGATTGTTTCAGTAGAAGCCATTCACCTGTTGCTACCAGTCCAGATGGAAAGTTCATATTGCATTACTTAGGCGCTGCGATGATGGACTCCCGTTGTACTTACACCCCACAAATGATGCCATGGATTATTAGCAGAAATACTGAGGTTTTCAGAATCCTTTCAGGTAAAACAATCTATGAAATTGTATTTATGTTGCACAAATTGAATTCATGCTGTTTTCGCACATTTCCATGTAGATGTGGGCTTGACAATCAATTACTTTGCGTCAATAACTTAGTAGACTTAAAAGGATTTGGGTAACTCTTCATCGTTCCAAACACTAATACAATTTTCGGGTTTTGAAATATTTCTTCAATCCAGTTTCACAATCATTTGTAATCAGATCTAATTTGTGACATAGTCGAATGAAACCAAAAATTCACAAATACTTACTGGTATGCGAAAAACAGATTCTTTGGTTAGATCAGGAAGTTAAACAACCACGGAGAATCCAAGAATTAAGTGCAGAATATGCAAAGCTAGCTTGTTTGCAGAATGCTTCAGGCTCAACTTTTTGTATTTGATTTTAGCAAATAACAGCAAAGTAATGTAACATAGTTGAAGTTAAGCCTGAGGATGTTCAATCAATATACGGGGCACTGTGATACGCATTGTAGAAAAAGTTATGTCGTTACTTTTCAGGAGAAAATTCTGGAGATGAGAAATCTTGTTTTGATTCAAAATGATACGATCACGATAAAAGTAGTGATGCGGAAGTGCAAGTATCCAAATCATTTTTCTAACTATGAGTTTCAATATGAGAGAATCAACCAAGCACTAAGTAGAAAATACGAAATCTCATTAGATAACAACCAGTAAAATTTCCTGTTGCTGTTTTTTAACTAGCTGGATATGTCGGAAGCCTGTAATGGATTCGCTGGAATCCTTACGTATTGATATAAATGATATATTATGCCATCATCCCAGCACCTATGACAATTGACATCAAAGCGATTGCTTTGCTTCGGAATTAATCAAGAAACAACGGGGCTCATTACAGATGTTTACAAACAAACTCTCTCATTGCGATCTGACTTGAGTGTCCATTTGTACAATTTCCCCGAAAATCATGATTTTTTGCGTATTAGGCTTGGTTAAAAGATTTTTTTATAGTAGCCCCATTACGAGCGTTGACACGTATTGAGATAATGGATGAAGTATTCCAAGTACGTCCATTAGTAATCATGGTAATACACTTTCAATGAACCTTACCCCGTTTTCAGAACTTGAGACTCGATGGATACCTTGCGTGGTTCCAGCACATTCATGTTTAGGTTTTTAACGTCAATTCAAGTTAATTTACGATGAATGTCTCGCCGAAGATCATCATTGCTGCAGTATATTAAGTTAAGAAGACTTGTATCTTTAATTGCCATAATTAAGCGACAGGTAGTAGAACAGTTTGACCCTTACGATGCGCTTCTCAACACTAAACAGTACTGTTATTGTGACATGATGCAATGCAAGGGATGTTACTATCATATCTTCGTTAATTTACTACGGCAGTACTATGGTTAAACGCTCATTTATAATTTGATACCATTGTTCAGTATCAGTTGGTATTTCACAATTACACATCTCCTCATGATTTGCATACACCATAATAAACGCTTTCACTAACTAAATATTTTGACGATCGACTTAAACCAAGTTCTGTCTCTTTCCTTTAGTGAGTCATAACAATGTTCTCAAGTTGCATGTATATTACTGTTGAATTAGGAATCGAATTCATTGTATCCAGATAACGCCTACGTTTCCGTAAATATAGTAAAGCTTCCAATTTTAGTTCTTTAATCATCCCAT
>JAAXOA010004586.1:0-10149 GCA_036561885.1 Salina celebensis
TTACATTTTTGAGGCGTTGTTGTTTTTGCAGTTCCTGGCCAAGAATGAGCTTTTTGAGAGATTCATTCGCAGCCTTTTTCGCTGCTAGAGCCGCTGCTTCTTTTGTAGTTAGCTATTGTTTAAAATTTTATCAAAATGTCATTATGAAAATATGTAACCAAAATTTATCATTCGCAATTGCAACTGTGAATAATTATAGTTGCGAAAAGTGAAAGTTACATCAAATCTGAAGCATATCAATGCGAATGCAAAGTGCAAATTACGTCATACGTGAACAAACGGTGGAATGGACTGATCAAGAATCATTTTTTTTCCGTTCATCTTTAGATCAGAACAGTCATATTACATCAACTGAATCATTCATATTTTAAAGCAGGCTGCGTTTGCGAAAATGTTATACACATGCAAAACCATACTTTCGGCTGGCGTGCATTGAAGTTGATTACTAATTAGGTATAGTCGGCAGATGTCTTTTTATGGACAGTAAACTGGCGTCGATAGTACTTCGCTCACTTTATGGGCTCTTATTAAGACATTAAAAAGACACAGTCAAGCACTTTCTGTACCAAAATAGAGTGTCGCTTGTCTGTTGGATTATATGGATGTATATATGTACAATAACTTTGTTAGAAAATGACAATAAAGGTGAACATTACAAACATAAGACCACACAATAAAACAATCGAAAAACATTCATATCAATAAAAAAAAATCTTCGAGCATGGGGTTTTGATCAAACATTTCCTTTAAGCGTAACCTTTCTCTTTTGAAGAAAGCACAATAATTCATGCAAGAAAAATACATGCCAGAGTCGAAGCTTTTTTTGCAAAACTAGTAAGGAGAAATGGACAAAAAAACATGACATTACATAAAACAGCAAAAGAGGTAAGAAAAACAATATATATTTGCCCAAAATTACCCATTTTGGAGAGAATTGAGGAAATGGCTTAATGGAAATGTTACTCCTGTGCGGGGTTAAGAGGAGTTCTTCTCTATCAATTTTCTTTCGCTTAGGCTTTTTCTTGCCTCTAACGATTGAAGCAATAACACCCGCCACCATTTTGGAGGAGGTGACTTTTGGTAGAACAAGACTTGAAGTAAATGTTGGTTTAGTAGGAAGTAAAGATGCATAACATTATTCCAGCAAACGACTATTGGTTATACAGCTTTCTTACTTTTAGATACACACACATTTCGCTGAAATAATGGTACATTAAATACGCACACTAACTACAACTAAGCTATTGCCACCCGTTGTACTTAAGGGCGAGCATTAAGGAATGTTAAAATGACAAGGATACATCTAAGATCTACGGCGGGTGAAGTAAACTACACAACGGTCTACAGTTGCTTTTGCACAAACATATCAGCTTGCTACATTTGGTAGAACAAGACTTGAAGTAAATGTTGGTTTAGTAGGAAGTAAAGATGCATAACATTATTCCAGCAAACGACTATTTGTTATACAGCTTTCTTACTTTTACATACACACACATTTCGCTGAAATAATGGTACATTAACTACGCACACTAACTACAACTAAGCTATTGCCACCCGTTGTACTTAAGGGCCAGCAATAAGGAATGTTAAAATGACAAGGATACATCTAAGATCTACGGCGGGTGAAGTAAACTACACAACGGTCTACAGTTGCTTTTGCACAAACATATCAGCTTGCTACAAAACGACAAGAAAAAACTTTACAAGATTAAACTACGTTAATTGACCTGCTCGGTTTTATTGTTATAAGGAATGTGATAATGTAATTCTTTTGTAATAGAATATTTTACCCCTTCAAAAGATTCTCCTTGCATGTGATTTTTCAGTTCCATCTCTCGCCTCCTATCGCGCTTTTTGCGCGTCATGAGGGCTGCTAAACCCGCCATGAGGATACATCTAAGATCTACGGCGGGTGAAGTAAACTACACAACGGTCTACAGTTGCTTTTGCACAAACATATCAGCTTGCTACAAAACGACAAGAAAAAAACTTTACAAGATTAAACTACGTTAATTGACCTGCTCGGTTTTATAGTTATAAGGAATGTTATAATGTAATTGTTTTGTAATAGAATATTTTACCCCTTCAAAAGATTCTCCTTGCATGTGATTTTTCAGTTCCATCTCTCGCCTCCTATCGCGCTTTTTGCGCGTCATGAGGGCTGCTAAACCCGCCATGATGCCCTGTTTGGATATTAATACCAGATTGAAGTAAATTTAAGTTTGAAAAACCAAACTTCGAATTAGGTTGAAAAACAGTCACAAGATTAAGAAACCTGAAGTAAAAAAACAAGCCTCACCATCCTTGTCAACCATCATTCATTTCAAATTTACAATGGACAATTGTCAAATTTCAGAGTTTGCGATAAAGACGTGCAATTCAATTCGATAGCCCTTTTTATCACGGGATATTGAACTAATGTAACATTTTGTGATACTTTCTTGGTACTGTTTTCTCGCTAAGTCATATATATAATTAATATACTTACCTGTTTTTCGGCTTCCTACGAAAGAGCAAAAGTATTACAAAACAAGTTCCCCGCTCGTATTAATCCGTTAATTGCGACTTCAATATTAGATTAATACGGTAATTAGCACTTTCTTTATTCCATATTCCGGAACTTTCCAATGCACTTCAGGTTTGCTTCTGTGAAAGCACTTATGGAGAATTACTAGATGAATGAGAAGAACTCTTTCGTTACGACCGACTGCTGCGAAAATTAATTAGCATAACACAAGTCACACTTTCGAAGAGGAAATGGAAGATTACGGCGGGTTATATGGCTGTTTCTTGGGTACTTTCACTTTTGAACTGGTCGCCACATATGCGAAACCATTTACTGTGACTGACTCCCAAATTCTGTTTCCATTTATACAGAAAGGAAAACTTTAGGAAGAACTTAACAGTTTTTCTGGTGATTATAGACTTTGTACTCGTTTTACAATAGCTGATTCGAAGTTGTTTGGTTCTTATTTCCAGGAGGAATGTAGCGTGACAAGAAAAATTGCAGGGAAGAAGAGTGAGAGAAAGACGCATCTGTTAAATTACACTGTTCACTTCCAATCCATGATTATTCTGTCGGATATGCATCATATATAAACGAAGAAAATCCAAGAGGTAGTTAAGTGTATACTTTGTTAAGCTCAAGATAAAATTGAAAAACTCTGCTTCTGGTCAATACGAAATTATTGACTGCAGCCAGTTCTGTGGAACAAACATGCGAAAAAGCCACGTTACGAAAAAATGGTTATAAAATGAATCTACCTTTTCTACCAATAAAAGAAAGTTTTCCGAATGGCGAGGCAACTTTTTGAAGGCTGACGTTCGTTGAGGTGGAAGGCCATGTTTGTGTAACAGAAGAGAAGCAATTAGTGCAGTTATTCTGACAAGTGTTCTTGATTTGCTATAATATTATGTAAGAAAATCAAAGACGTTTTCTTGGAATTCTGGCCAGTAGACGAAAAATGTGAACATGGTTGGTTTTGCGTTAGTGGGAAATTGAGGAGAGCCTCCTGCTGGTGGTGGTAGTTTCTTTGCGGAAGGTATAAAGGAGTTGAGCAGTTACCGATGCTATATGCATCAACAGTCCGTTCAAACACAAATTAAGTTCAAGTTGAACTAAACAAAACACATTTAGAGGTATGCCATATAGCTTGCAGTCTATTCGTGGGCATGTATTTCAAAGACCTTGTCGTGAAAAGTTCTTTTCCTTTCTTATTCACAGCATAACCGCTTGTGACAAATCGATACGGGTTTCATACTTTCTACCTGTTTATCGGCCTGCTTGAGCTGTCACAGTGGGAACAACTCGACAGGTATTATATGAGATTTTCGTTTATGATTAACAAATCTAAAGTTGAGCAGTGCGGGAGTTTATTGGTGAAAGTTTGCACAGGTATACCGCATGTGTATAACCATTCATGTGAAATTCATCTTAACATTTAGCGAATAAAAACAGTACAGAGCTTGAATAAGTGTTTTAATGTCATATATCACCCTGCTCCGTACAAGATTAGACGAAAAGATAAAACGAACACATTCCATAACATTGATTATATTAGGAATTTTTGCAGCTTAAGTAAACTAGAGACCTTTCTGAAATTGTATTGCACCTTAACTTTTATGTTGCCAATGGCTTGGTAATGTGATAAACAGCCTATTAAGGGTATCGGTCGGTACGTGATGTATACCCATTTGTGAGCATGGCTATTTATTTGTCGTCGTGTAAACAAATACTTTTCAGTTCGTTGGAAAAAGGTTTGACCTCGTCGTAAACGGAAGTGGCTGCTTTACCTGCATTACTTTATCAAATGAATCGTAACTTTTACTTTGAATAGCTCATAGGTAGAAGACAGACCAGACCACTAAGGTTAAATACATTTATTATACAATTTTAAAACTCCTTCTTTGGAGAATATACATACATATAACTTCCCCCAGAAAAGCGCCTACGATTTTAAAAAACAAAGCGTACCGTAACCTAACCATGCGCTCCCTTCTCATGTGGATTCCCATTCAGATACGTTTTCCGAGTCTATCAATTTCCATGAGATGTCCGATTGCATCTGTTAGATAAGATTGGACGTGGAAGTAGTATCAATTTGTACCATAGTTATATCTTGAAACTCACGCAGAGTTCTTGATCATCCATACAATATTGAATATTTCCAAACATTTCCCGTACCGACACTGTAACAGGCTAAAAATGGTTTCATATTCGCAACGAGCGTGTTCATGAGTATTTTCTTTGCTTATAGTTTGAATGTTTAATTTGGTTGACCCAATTTCGAAAAGAGTTAAACACAACCTTCAAATCATATTCACTGCTACAACAGAAACACAAGATACACTGCAGACTAAAACTGAATTTAGGTCACTATAACATGGTACAACAAGGTGCACGATGACATCCATCATACTACTTTCCTACCTTCCATTCTAATCTGCCGTCAACGAAGTAACTTGCATGAAAGTCTGGGAAAACTCATTCAATGTTAAAATATCGCGTGCGAAAATACCCAAGCGTACGAGACAGGAGTTGAGTCATGTGCCAAGTGCCAACACACAGCTAAGCCCAATGCATTGAGGAACAATAACACATTCGATATTTCCAAAACTTCTTTTTTCGATAGATTACATTAGATTTTCCTAATATTATAAAAATGCAAAACATCCTTTTAAAGTGTATGGATTCACAAAAAAATGTTGTCGTTTTCACCCTGTAAGTATGTAGCCCTGAAAATACCACATTGGGCCGGATGCCACAACTAACTATTTTTAATTGGAGTCAGTCACTTCGGGCAATAAACTTTTATTATTATAATACTTAATCACTTACAATAGTTTATTTGCCACATATGTTTGTTCAAAATATAGCTACATTTCTCGCATTTCCATAAGTCCTAAGTGACCTTACCAAATACGTGAACATAACGAACAGAATAGAATGCGGAATGTAGAGAAATAAAAGACTTGTCGCTGAGTAAAAACTGACCACGTTTAACCTTTACTGTAGTCATACCTGTTCTTGGGTCACACTTAAGTAATAGCGCATTTCCTATAGTACCTTGCTCGTGAAAATGATTGAAGTAGCATTTGAGCATGCTACCAAGGAGTTTTTTTATTTATTGAAAATCTTTGGGCATCTAGACCAGTTTCCCTCTTTCTTACAGGCCCAGTACTCGCCAGTAAAAGTGTACATGTACATGTTGGATATAGGATCCCGCTGCCGGATAAACCAACAAGGGTCGTAATAAGCCTCAATGCCATCCTCTGCAATATAGATTCGCCAAGTTAGCAACATTGTAGTAACTATAAAAACGTTAGAGCTACTTAATTACTAATAATAATTACTTCATACCGGGACTGGTCACAGAAGAAGGAGTTGCTTTAACGGCTTTCGAATTTGTCTTTGATGACGTAGCATACGTAGCTGCTCCGGTTTGGGCTCTTTTCTGTCTTGCAACACGTTGTCTATCTTCGAGACGAACTTTTTCAACGTTTGCTTCATCCCACAATCCGTTTTCCATAAATCTCTGGTCGGGACGATTCCTTGAATCTGTTGGAGCAACTTTCTCCTCTGGTTCATTGAGCTGGCACGTAAACACTGAGAAACTGTATCGTTCATCTGCCTCTGGAGGAAGCGGGCTTTTGGCCCAGATAACTTTCGGGTTTCCAACTGGTTTCCCAGCTTTATCAACCTTAACAGATGTCATTTCCATGTCCCATGATCCCCTTAACTCATGTTTCAGCTCATTAGCAGCATTATATACTTTCCCAACTACAGTCCGATCTCTGGAAAACATTCCTCCAGCGGTAAACTTCATATGACACTTATCGCCGGTTGTATGATTGACTATATCGATTTCTCCCTCGAGTTCGATGTAAAGCTTTCCCATGTATAAATTTCGGACAATGGTGGTCACTTTCTGCCAAGTGTAATGGTTGGGCTTGGCTGATTTTTAAAAAAAGATAAAATAAACAAAATGGGAATATACATAATGTCTAAAAAGAATCTTGGCGATGATGTTGTATTGCTTCGAACAAAAATATTTACCAGTTTTCCTAAAAAGTAAATGAGCTATTCCGAGGGGATGTATTTCCAAGCATGTTCCCCGGAAGTTCGACTTCATTGTAAACTGTTGCCAATGTACCCATCCACGTGCGGACTCACAGTGCATAGATGCTATAGGCGGATGGTGGCATACTTGCTCCGACATCAGTCTCCAGCCTAAGTCGTCCGTTCTGCAGTTTTATAATTCGGTTCGGTTAATAATTAAATCCTAGAGATGAATAATGTTTTGGTTTTTACCTATCAAATTCAAACGTTTCTCCTAATAGCGGATTAAACGGTTTGGCCGTACGGTAGGCACACGACGCATAAGATGACACCGTAAACGCCGCGACCCTGACAATTTGTTCTAGGCTATCTTTGCACTTGGCTGCCTCATCAAGCAGCGAACTGTATTCGTAATCTTCACTAAGCCTTTGGAGAAATGATAACGGCTCTGAGAAGTTAACTGGCAGCGGAAGTTTAGTCAAGTCCTTGCCGATTGCACTCTTAATGAGACTCCATAAACTCATCGGTTTGTCAGGTTTGATTGGTACTTGAGTCCGCCTTTCTTTAACCTCAACAACTTCTTCGGAGGATATTAAACTAGCAAGCGAGGATATTGAACTCTTGTACGTATCCGGTTTCATAATAATTTCTTCTGCGGACTGGAGAGGTAAAACCTGCATGTGCTCATCATGGGATTCGATGCTGGTGTCGGAGGCCATCGTTTTTGAGCCCCCGCCGCAGCCACAGCAGCCGCCTTTCTTCTTCTAAATGTCATACAAATAACAAATCAAAACAATTAACCAAACAAACACAACATTTTCCTTCTCTATAATAAAACATCTTATAACTCACCTTTTTCTTTCCTTTCCCGTGGGAATCCAGGTTGATGAGTGTACTTACACTGTCCCCGTTACAGTCTGTTATTACCTGCTCAATTAATCAATCAAGTCATCGTTATTTTTTTAATTCGGCAGACTGGGAAACTCAAAATGTTTTCCTTACCAACTTGTTTGAGTCTGCCGATTTCAATATGCAAATTCTGTCACATTTAACACCATCTGTATCTCCTGATGAAAACAATGATGCTAACCGGGCATCGTCTACGTTGACGCCACGGGAACACTCAATTGAACGGGTGTCTAAGGAAGGTTCTTGTGAGCTGTCGATCACGCCAAGACTTCTACCTGCGCATACGTCACTTGAACTATTAGTTCCCATTGGAAGTCCTACTCCTCGCCTGTGACAAGTGAACCAAATGACAGACAGTTAGTAAACCATGATGACAGACCACTGACAACTTGTGTTGACTCCTAATACGTCGCCAACCACTACTTCTCATGAAATGCCAAAAAAAACTTTGAATTTTAAGACCAGGTGCTTACACTTATAAAACCCCGCAGGTATTTGGTAAAGAAATCCATGAATAACGCATTCTGCTAGAGGATTTTACATAATTTTCCGTACAACTGAAAAGATTCTCAGTTGAAAAAACACGTTCTTAGCTAAACTCTCCATTTCTGCCCTGGAGAACAATCCAAACAACACCATACCATGGCAATGTCTCATCGTCATTCTCATTTTCCAGGAACGTTCTCCTGTTGCGGAAGAGAAAAAAATCAGGGAAGTAATTTACCACCCGTAATTGCAGTTGACTACATGATTGCATTCATTTTTCCACGCAAAGATGTGACTAAAACTAAAAACATGATGATTGTTTATACGTCTAGGTTTACTAGACATCCATGCATACAACATACTAAATTGATTTCCCGATATTTTGTGTCTGATTGATTAGATTTTGGTCGTAGGTAGCTACGTCGTTACGCTAATTGCTCTAATCCTGAAATGAATCGAAAACGTTGTTCTCTGCGCTCTTATGTAGCTGAGCCACACCACAGGAGAAACAGCAACCTTCACCCTGAACTACATCTCCTCTAGATGAATGCATCTTTTTTTTCTACAAAACTGTAATGCACTGTTTCCTTTAATAATTACAACAATAAAAGTGAATCAGGGAAATGTTTTTTTCTTTATAAAAATGACAAAAGGCATTAATTAAGTTTCTGTCAGAGAAAAAGTGTAAAAACATTGAAAAGAAGTGCGAGGTAAATACCTGAATGCGTTCAGTATTTGGAAACCATTATGCAGAATATGCACAGGTTATTCCACGTAGCAGATGCATTACTGGAAGCAACTTGTGTTTTTTTGGAAGGGAATAAGGAAACGGGAAGTGTTTCAAAAGCCGGCATGTCAAAAAATGCGCTTTAAAAAACATCGTGATGTCATCACCGTCACTGGATATCCTGACTTTTTTTTTGAATGTGACATGTGCCTGTGATGAGTAATTGTTCGTTCACCTCGTAATGTTGAACAGAGAGTGAGTATCTTTTGTTGATTAGTTTTAGACGTAGTTTCTCGCAGAAAAGAGGGAGATGTAAGTTTTAATTGCTGTTTGGGTCATCAATTAAAATGAATTGGAAACGTGTGAGGAAGAGGGGAAGACAGGTTTCCTTGTTCTAAACTCCGATAAATATCTTATCGTTTGCTGCTACGAGGGCATAATTAGGATTTGATCTCAGACACAATTAGATATCGAAACAAACTCAGGTGTAGGCACGGAGCCCTTCATTTTTTAAGTGATAAGGGCTTCAAAGACAGAATTCAGAAATTCATTTTGGATTTAGTCAAAGACAATTTAACTATGATGATGTTTTCGGTATTTAATTTGGAACTGGAAATGTTGGTGGCTTCCCTCCTTGTATTTTTTCCAGGGATAGGGGCCAGAGTGATTTCAAATACTGAGATAGAATCGTTCTCTCTAAGTGAGTTACAGTTTATAAAGTGCGTTTCATATTGTGATGTTGCATTAATGAAAGCTGTTGAGATTTTATAGGTGAATGTGGTCATGTAATGGATGGGGATGGAGAAACAAGAGGAGGACGTGTGTTAGGAGGAGAATCTGTGGAACTTGGAGAATTCCCTTGGATTACATCCATTCAGTCTAGTGATGGACATCATTTCTGTGCTGGGTTTATGATTAACAGTCGTTTCCTGATCTCTGCTGCTCATTGTTTCTGCAAAGACTACAACTCCTTCCTACAGTACAACGCTGACAAAAGGTTTGGATTTCGGGAATTTTTATGTAATACAAAAACAACGCAAATTAACCGTTGATTATGCTTTTATTGTTTTTTTAGTGTAATTGTGGAAAGTATGAAGGTTAAACTCAGCCGTGTTAATCTGTCGGATGCTGACCATCCAGACAAAGTAAAAGATGTCAAGCAAGTAATCATGCATCATGGATTCGACAAGAACCTTAACAATGATATAGGTCACTTTTTATCCTGCCTTTTATCAACTCAACTAAATTTTATCGCTTATCGTATTGGGGGCGTATCGTTTATTGCAAGTTTAAACATTTTTATCTCTTACACCAGCTATTGTCGAACTAAAGAATGAAGTGCAATGGGACAAACGGTCTTTGAGCCCAATCTGTCTTCCCAACTTGCCAAATCAAGATCACGAACACGGCAACGTCACTGTTGCCGGATGGGGTTACCGACAATGTGACTTGATCTCACATCCCTCCA
>JAAXOA010004587.1:0-10149 GCA_036561885.1 Salina celebensis
TCATTTTAGATTTTTGAAAATTACAAGTTCGAGCCAAACAGGCCTGTAAAGAATTTTGACAATATTTTTGCCTTCATGTCGTGGTTCAAATTAGAAGAGACCAGGGTTGTTATTTTGGGACTAGACCCAGCTCCTTATGAAGAATCCTCAGGCTTTGCCTTTCATGGTTCCAAATGCGTTTCCACGAAGAAGCTGGTGGGATTTTTAAACGACGAGTTGCGCTTACTGGATCATTTTAAAAACCCTGATGAAACGAATTTAGAATTTCATAACGAAGAGATTGAGAGGTTCAATGGGAGCTGTAATCTATCTGGATGGATCAAGCAGGGTATGAGCCCATTTTCATGTTTAAAGCTACCAACTATTTGACAAAGGATCCCTTTTCACGAATGCAAAAAAATACTGGCATCAAACAATTGTATATATGTACGTACACCAGACTTCAATAGCCGAAACACCGCAAGACTAGCGATTGGGTGCTAAAGGCCGACCGTGCAGATGGCCGACTTTTTCAGGGGTACTTTGAAAGGTGTTCCAATGAGATCAAGAAGTATACATGTGTGCATGAGCACACTGCAAAGGGTTCAGATACTGTAATATAGCCTCATTAAACTAATGAGATTGTCTATTTTATGACAGTCTTACGCATTTGAAAGTGGACAGCTATTTTACACCAATAATGAGTATTTAAATAAATTCAAGGCTGATTAGAAAATATCCTTACACGATCAATTACAGGTACATATTGCTACTACTACTTAATTCTACAATAGAGAGTCCCAAACAAACCATAAATATTCAAACGTATTAAAAAGTCGGGCTTCAGCACAGTCGGCCTATAGCACACTACCAAGACTAGCAAGCCGATTTTCAGCTCGAGAGTAGCACTTGCATGGCAATGCGCTGCTACACAACTTGCTACGCCTGCGGTATCCTGGCGAATGAAATATGGTGTAAATGCACGCCGGGTCTCTAATGATCGCCGGTCTCTAATCATGGGCGGGGGAAAAGGTGTTGAAATTGATTTTTGGCTGGGTCTCTATTGATGGCCGGGTCAAAAATGTGTATTTTGACCATGCACATGGAGCACGCGGTTGTTCGAAAGTGAAATGCAGATGGTGTGCACAAGGTGCAATTGTAAGTTTCAAATTGGAAGCAGTTTTAGTTTTGCAGTATAGAATAGTTTTGCAGAATAGAAATCTAACGAAGCAGCAGCAAGACATTTTAGAGTGGACACTAAGCGAATTTGGGAGTGGAGGAAACAGAAAGAAAGCCGTACTAAGTTTCAAAGTATTGATTTTGATAATAGTTTTTGGTTTAAATTTATACTAATTAAAAGTTCTTATCGATTTCATAAAACAATTACTGAAAATAAAGACCAGATAACCTAATTTTCAAAATTTAGGCGGGTCTCTAAAGATCGCATTTCTCTAACCATGACCGGGGATCCGACCCGGGACCGGACCCTCCGATTTTAAAATTTGGTCGGGGCGAGCTTTAGAGCATTTAGGGTAAACTGTAAATAGAGTTAAAAAAGTAGTAGTTACTTTAGTAGCTACCAATGTATTTCCTTGTGATGCTTTCCTAAATAAAACGTGGCAACGGATAAAGAAGTTGCGCATCCCCCAGGGGACGAATTTTTGACCTCCCTTTCCAGGTTCCTCCATGGCCCCGAAAATGTTTCTTCACCAACATGGATTTATTTTAACATGGATGGTAGACCTACATAGCCGTCAACTTATCCTAGTGTGCATTAGTATTTTCGGCTCAATATGTTGAACCGCAGTACCGCCGCGTGACTTGTCCCGGCCCCCCTGAAATATCTTAATCCCGGCCCATTTCTAAGGTCCCATAATCTTTCACCGGAACAAATTATTAAATTTCATGGTTAAATGACTGATGGTTTTTTGTAGTCACAGGTTTAAAAGTGGGCATAAATGCATTATATTTGAAAGTTCATTTTAATATTGATGATGACCAAATGGCTGACTATTTTAATTTGCTCAAATAGATAAAGCTATTTTTTCTTCCGGTCACGGCCCCCTAAATTTAAAAAATCGTCCCGGCCCCCCTGATTTCGGAGTATGGCGGGGTCAAGCCGGCGGCTCTGATTAACCGTAAGAACTCTATAATTAAGCACTGCGAAATCGTAAAACCTACAAAACATTTTACTTAATTGGTTGAACCATTCTTGAGTTATCAATCTTGAATTGAGAGACATAGTAGTCCCTGGCACTTTAATCTGAAAAAATCCCAATTCCATCTCCTTGCGGTGGTACCACGGGGATGGAAGTTAGGTCAAATGGTATCGCTATAGATCGTGAACGATTAAACTATTCGAGCTGAATTTGTTTACGCATATTAGGATATGTCCATGGTATATTTACGGATATGCTTCATGCATTGACTTTGCATCCTTCGGAGATTCCTGCAGGTGTCTGGAATTCTTTCTTCCAGGGTTCATTTTCGGTAGGAAAATAATCCTAAGGAAGCTGTAAGAACCCTCAAAGAGCAGATCCAAATTCCAGTCCCTTTGGGTACTGCTTGGGACCAGTAGGTCGAATGGTTATAGCATAGCTTTAACTCAAGAACGGTTCAACCAATTAATTTAGGTTTTGCGATTTTGCAGTGCTTAATTATAGAGTTGTAACGGTTAATCATAAGGTTCATCATATTGAGCCGAAAATACTAATGCATAATGCACATTAGGATAAGTGGACGGCATATGTACGAAATTGTTTCGTGTTTTGAACTTGAACCCTTCCCAGGTCCTTGTTGTCGGTCGAAGGCATCTCAATGAAAATAATTATGTCACGCATTAAAAATGAGCAATGCCGTTTTCTCGGTTGCAACGGCTGGATCCTGAATATTTCTTTTGTAGATGTTCTACTCATGAATGCCAAACTTACCAGAGGGGATGAACTGTGGATTAACTTGACCAAAGCGTTGTTGCATGAAATCAGTCAAAATTGTGAAAGAGTTTTCTTCATTGTCACTGGAAAGGATAATGCAGAAATGCCATTCCTGGAACTGGATCAGATTAATACGGTATGCATTAAGAGTTTTAGATGAGGTGCCATGATTATGATGAAGATTTCATAAACGTTATAAATTTTTTAGGGCAAACATAAAATTTTGCCCATAAACCATCCAGCAGCAATCGGGTCTTGGCCACAATTTCTATGGGAGTACCAGCTCCCATTTCTCAACGCAAATTACTTCTTTTATCAAAACAACAAACCGCTTATATGTTGGAACAACTTGGATGAATACAACAAGGAATCTGAATCGGCACAAAGATGCATTAGAGTTTACAAAACTTTATTTCAAAATATACAAAATTCAGGAGTAACCGTGGGAGGAACCTATTCTCAAGCTGGATTGGTTGGGGGGCTAAAGTTACGGACGGAAAATTTTCTACAACGTCAATACTGATGTATTCCAATAATGCGGAAGATGACATATTGAAGAATTTACGAATTCTATCGATTTGCAGACGATCGATTAGACGATTAGTATAAGTGTATGCAAATGAACTATTCTTTTCCTTAATGAGAAGCTTAGATTAGCCATACTAGCCATACAGGTAGATTGATAGTTGTATATACTAGTATATAAAACCATGAATCACCTCTTTTCTTAATACTTAGTATAAAAAAACGTTGCAAACCACTCTTGACAGGCATAAAGCCTACAAAAAGAGCCCTAATAAAAATATTACATTAAATTATTACACTGGTTCAGATGGAATTCATAACTTTGACCCTCGTAATGGAAGGAAAGCTGGATGAACTCATAATAGCAAATGGAAAATGGCTTGCATGTACCGTTTGAAGCCCGGCTTGGAAAGTCGTTGTATACATATGCAAAAGATCAGAATAAAGCTGACATTGACTTAGAAGAATGGTACCAAATGCTTGGTTGGCCAGCTGACACATAATATAGTATTATGCTATGTATTAATGTTATTTAAAATTCGAATTAAATGATCAAGGAGCATCCATCCATTGCTTCGCATCAAGACAAGATCTTCAATTCCTTGATTCCTTTGTTCTTCCAGCTCACAAGTCGAGTCGGCAGTCATTGATGCATGTGCGTTGCTCCCTGCAGTGTATCTGTTCGTAACCCTCGAGCCATTGAAAATCGCTTTTTTGGTGGCGGACAAAACTTGTTGATTCTTTACTTTTTAACTCCCCAACTCCAACTTTTCTTAGTCAAGTAGTGAGTAATAATTTTTATAAAACTTTAAAAGTTAGTTTGATTTCCAGTAATTATCAGATTTGATTTGACTAAGCATGCTCGCATTGAATCGAAATAAAGTTTGTAGTATTACTATTATTGATTATTTAATTTAATGTCCGATGAAACCTAGCAACAAAGTTTTTAATTTAGTTCTTCCGGAACTTTTCTCATGACAACACCAAATTCAACTATAATTGAAATAATCAATTGTAAGATAGTGCTCAAAATATTGTCTTCAGTTATTACTATTCAGTTATTCAGTTATTGTAATAAAATTAAATTGGCTATTGCTTTCATGAAAACAGGTAGACAAAATGAAGAAAAGCTTGAGTGCTGGGGAGTGCGATCAAGAAGGAAACTGGATCACCGAGATTAAATTTAGCCGTAGATCCAACAGTCAACCGACATCCCTCCAATCGGAGGGTCTGGAATGGGATCATTCTGCTGATTTGGGAGTTCTTGGATCATCTTCATCAGAAGAAAGAGCGAAATTCAAAAAGGACCTTTCCAGCACAGATTCAAACTCAAACAAAACGTCAACTCCATCCCGCTCTCCAGCAGTACTAAAATCTCTGCAGTATTCTCCAGTGCTATCATCGTCATCCATGTCAATATTAGACGGAGGTAAAGACAACTGGAGGAAGTCACCGTTAGGCAGTTGGCAGACTGAAGGTATTACCAAGTCTGAAATAGAATATGAGAAAAGGAAGGCTAGTGGCTACTCCAGCAGCAGCGTTACCGACTTGTCCAGAAAATTGACGACGTGCTCTTACACAAATTCAGCAACGACATCGTCTTCCTCCAAGTCTACTTCAGACAGTGATGTGCCAACTGAAGTTGTACTTCGTTTGTTCCAAAAGAAATTTCCAGGATGTTTAGTAAACCGTGAGATTTCCAGAACAAGTACAGCTTCAATTGATTGTGACGCGATACTCAGTTTAATGGACAAAGAATATCTTCCAATGAGTGCCAAATACGACCTCATCAAGACAGTGAGGGGTCACCAGGTCGGGAAAGTTTGGAACGAAATTGCTGACCTTGAAAAGCTCAACAAAGACTTGATTGATTATGTAAAGAAGAAAAACATACGTGCTCCAGTAACTTCCAAAGGATTACACCAAAAACTGCCAAAGTCTTCAGAACAGAAAGTCCAAACGCACCAAAATCCTTCAGACGATATTCCCCCTCAAAAGTACAAAACATTTTCGGAGCCAGGTTCAAGAGCTTCAAACAAAACTTACAAAATACCACCGTGTGCTGTTCCCCTCCAAAAATCGTCGACGTCCTCATCACTGGAGGAAACTGAAAGTGATAAACCTCAAACCCGACCTGTTCCAAAATCGTCCGTTGCTGTTGGAACCGATTCCCCGCCATTGACGAGAAAACAAAGAGAGACCCTTATCCGGGAAATTGTTCGAGAATGTTTCCGGGGAAATATGTCCCAGACATCGGACGCCTCCCAAAGTAGTGACCAAGTTAAAGAAAAGACTGACAAAAAGAAATCGAAAAAGGAGAAGCTCCCTGAAAGGAGACCACCTGTTGGATTCTTTGTATTTATGGATTCAACTGATGACGCCAGTTCATGTGAAAATGTGAAACCAGTTCAGGAATATTTGAGAGAGAACAATCCAAAGTGCTACGATAATATTAAAAGACGAGATGACGTTCTAGTGACTATTAAAAGAGACAGGGAAGCTCACAACGAGGCTCTTATCCAGCAAGCACTGAAAGCGGGGTTGTCCCCGGAACAAATGATGGACTATCTGAGACAGATTCAATGTCACCGGGACGACAAACAACGTTTTCAAACTTTTTGGACTGCATATGTGGATGGCGACAAAGAAAATGGTGACTATTTAAAACTTAAAAGTAGAACTGTGAACTTTACTTTGATATTCAGCTAGTTGACGTAACAATTTTCTTTTTTCAGTTAAAAACGGGCACGTAATATCTTCCAAGGAAATGAAAGAGCGCACTCGGCGTCTCCAACGACAAGATTCTGTGTCAGTAAACCGTATGAAGAAAGATGAAGAGGAAAGACGGAAAAAGATTAGTCGCCAACTGCAAAGAGAACTTTTCGAAGGTAGGAATATTTGAACCATAACTAAATACTTGGTTTTTGTTTATGAATTAACGATTTTCTAATCATTTTGTTTGATTTCCTTGTAGAATTTACGCAAATACCAGAAAGTCGCGGGGGTCAACATTCCAGACCGTTTGAAACTTGGACCTCGTCAACTTTGAAATATGCTCAAATTAAAGAATTAAAGATGCAAATATAGATTAGCCTTTTATGTTTTCCTCTTACGAAGTTTAAGAAGCAATTAAATACTCTAGAGTTGTGATTATATCAGTCAGAATTTTAATTATATTTTGTATCCGACTCAAACTGCTTTTTTTCATTGTTCATGTCTTAGTTTGAATACTACACTGTAGGGTTGTGGATTCAGTGATATTCCAATAGCTGGCTCCAAAGGAGGTGGAGGCTCGTTAGGGTTTACTGTCACTTTGAATGTTTGGAATAAGTTAGCAATAAAAAGGAAAATCGTGTCTCTAGCTAGTGTTTCCCCCAGACATTGTCGACGCCCGAATGAAAACGCAATTACGTTTTCACTCTTCTTGTAAACCTTCTCATCCTCATGGAGAAATCGTTCTGGTCTAAAGTTATCAGGATCTCCCCAAGTTTCCGGGTTACGGTGAATATAATACATGTTGGCTGTGACAATTGTTCCTTTTGGAATGTGCATTCCTTCGAAATCGATATCAGACATGGGTGTGTGACCAACACCATTTGGAAGGATTGAAGACAAACGCAGCACTTCATCAATCGTTGCTAGTAGATACGGCATGCTACAAGAGAAGAAGCAATATCTGTCAGTTTAGTTTTTTTTTTTAAATAAAAAAGGGGTCAAATGAAAAACCTACTTTGGTCGATCCGACAATGAAATTTTCCTGGAGTCTCCACAAACCGAAGAAATCTCTGTGTGCAATTTTTCCTGGACTTTTTCATGACTAGCCAAGTACAAAATAGCCCATGCCAGTGTAGTCGAGGTTGTATCAGTGCCAGCGAAAAATAAGTCTCCAATTACGGCCATCAATTGTTTTTCTATAAGAAAAGATAAAAGTTTTAGAATGTCAGGATTTTCTATTACAATCAGTCGTTCGGAATATGAACCTCCAGCACTGCCATAAAATGTGCTCTTCGGATCAGTCACTCCCTCCATCTCCTTTAGATACACGTCTATGAAGTCCCTGCATGTGCCTGATTGATAAGTTCTCTTATGTTCGTGGAGGGCTTCATGGACAAACTCGCGTAACTGTTCAAACGCTGTGCGCGTAGCTCTGTAGCCAGTTTTGTCTGGTGCAAAATACTTGAGCCAAGGCAAAAAGAATATAATCCCTCCACTATTTGCTGCTTCAGTTAATGCTCTAGTTGATAAATGATAAGGGTTAACATCTGCAAAAACTCATAAATAATGATTTTTGCAAAATATGCGCCATACATGTTTAAACTGTTTGAAATCGTTCTCAGCTTTGGATCATCTTGCGCATATCTTTGTCCGCTGACCACAGTCCATAAAGAGTTGACCACTGCTAGTGAGAACAATTCCTTAATTCCAGATACTGGAGAGCCATTTTTGCTTTTCAGCAAGCTTGTCAAATCTTGAACTTCATCCATTATAAGCATTTCCATTGTGTTCTTGCCAAACCCAAAGTCTCGCAGTTGTCGGAGGGTAAAGCGTCGGTGAGCTTCCCACAAGTCACCCTGGCTGCTCACAATTCCTATTAGGTTCAAGTTCAAAGTAATCCAATCACTTTCATAGTCCTAGCAACACAGGAAGGAGGCTTACCAAGTAATCATGTAACGTCTTACCAAAGTATTCCCCTTCATACAAGAGAAACAAATCGAACGGAGGACGCCCAGCCATTTGGTCCAGCGAGAATAACCGCCTCGCAAGCTTCACGTCTCCAATTGTGACAAAACTTTTGTACCGAAATCATATCTCCAAATTTAAATTTGAAATTCCTAGAACAAATTTAAGGTTTGGGTATTTGCTACTTACTGTTGCTGGATAATCTTGAAATAAATACTCTTTCCATGTTGCCGTATCCATTTATAGGTCAACAAATGCATTCGCTTATCCAGCTCCAAGAGAGATCCCAAAATAGGGAGGCATTTTGGTCCCGGGAGATTTACCCGTTTTTTCTCTTCATTTCTGATGTACAACCAGATAACTAAGATTACTATTAAGACAAAATATATTAACGCCATCATCAATCACCCTTTCTGCAACCGGACTAGCGTATGATTTGTTTGTCATCTCGTGTATGTATCCCATCCCACAGCACCAAAATTTATAAGTGGCTATGAAGGTCATATTTTGGGAGTCCGGCTAGCTAGTCCATGTATGCATTTTTTGTTCACATAAAACAGGTAGGTATGAGCCAAAAATCATTCCAGTTTTTTATGTTGATTGTTTAATAGTAATGTAAAAGGTGCATGAATGGGAAACAGTTTTAGTGTTGATGTTGATAAGCGCTTGAAAAACAAACATGACCAATAAATTTGTTTACACAAACAAGATGTATTACTCATTTTGCAAAACTTTTAATAACACTGGCGCTTTGAAACGATCAAAATAAAAAACTAAAGTAATATAAATATTTAAAGTTTATTGCGGATTCACTCTTTTCCTGAGTTTCTTCATGCTCCCTTTTGGTTTGAAATCTGCCCCTTTCTCCTGATGAGCTTTCAAATGAGTTTTGAGCACACCTTTATGCCGGAATTTCTGCTTGCAAATTTCACACTCAAACGGCTTCTCCCCCGTATGTATTCTCATATGAAGTTTAAGGACATTCGCACCCTTGAAACTTTCCCCGCATGTTTGACAAACAAACTTCCGCTCCGGATTGTGAACTGTGTTCTCATGGTGTCTTAAGGTCGCTTCCAAGTTGAATCCTTTTCCACAGTCGGAGCAAACAAATGCATTTGTATTTCCCAAATGTTGCTTTGACAATTTGTGGAGGTCGAGGATTTTCTGTGAGTTGAAAGATCTATGGCATCCAGGCAGATCGCAGGGATATTTTAAGGGCGCCACTCCCTTATGGTTATTTTCATGCTTACGATGAGATCCTTTTGAAAGAAAAGATTTCTCACAATACTGGCATTTAAACGGTTCTCCGCCATGTATCTTGATCCTGTGACTAATTAAAGTTTTTTGAGAGTAAGTAACCCCGTCGTTGCAGTCCTGGCATTTATAAGTCCATTTGGAAAATTCCTTGGCACCATTTCTAGAATGATAAGTTCTAATGTGGGAATTCAAATGCTTCGTTGTCCAGTAAGATTTTTCGCAGTACTGGCATACAACGAGAGTGCCAATTTGGTGTTTCTCGAAGTAGTGTTTTCGGAGGCGATATAGCTTCAAATACTTTACATCTGGACAAAGGTCACAGGAGACGGGAATCCCGTTCCTCATGTGGACAATGCTGTGGTCGATGAGTTGCTCTCGGGAGGAGAAAATGTAGGGGCAGTGGCCACAGGAAATGATCATTTCTGAAGGAATCTCATGACCAGTTTCGAGATGTTCACGGATCTGATCTTGGGGTAGTTTGGAGGGGCACAATGGACACATTTGGGAGTTTGAGACCAGATCAGGTGCTCCTTGATGGAGAAAATGTAAGTTGAGATGGATTTGCACAGCTTGTCGAACTCCAAATCGCTCTGTACACGTTGAAACGGGACACTCGTAAGATTTCGAATTGGTTGAGTTTGAGTGGTCAATTTCCAAATGGCGACGGAAAGAGTAAATGTCGTTAGTTGAAAATGTGCACAACTCGCAGATATAGTCATCTCCAGAAGTGCCACGGAAGGATTTGCAGATTCCACTACTGTGAAGATGAACTCGC
>JAAXOA010004588.1:0-10145 GCA_036561885.1 Salina celebensis
TTTTTGTCAGTGAAACATAATACCAATTGATGATTGTAGCGAGCAATAAACAGAGAGGGTGGCTGGTGGAAAAAATCAGCTTCAAGTTTGCCGTTTCACTACTGAAGGGCAAATGAAAACATAATTTCATAATGTCAACTCAAAATAACTGGATGGAAACACCAAGAAAAATTAAAGAAGTAAAACTCTTTTTCAACTCAAGTAAGAAATAGATTAAAAAGATGAAATGCTGTTATGAATGCTTCAGTTTCCTCCGTATTAATCTGTTTTCTCATAACACGTGAACAACGCAAAAAGCTGTTTACGAACTTTCTCGTAATCCTAGCCGTATTCAGGTAGGAAGGTAAATATTACTTTTAACGTGATGCTTTTAAGTCTGTGTGAAATGTATTGACAATTTGTGAGGAAACATCTCAGTCAGTATTACACACAAGAGAAAGCTGATGTAATATCGGGATGAATGATTGGGAATATAGCACAAAAGAAAAGAGTGCCGCTGCTGCTCTGTTCCTGCTATCTTTCATTCTTCTTTCACTTTTATTACTCATGAAACACAATGACTGGGAGTATCAGCCACTACTATGATGATGCTTTTTACCACACTCGCAGTAGCTTTTAGTACAAAAGCAAGTTCTATTTCTCCCAGCCAGCTTTCGGTTTATGATGATAGAGTTGACATTCCGACCAGATTGATTTTAGCAAAGAATAGAAAAGTCTATAACAGCAAGAGACATTTTTAAACTAAAATTTTTTGATCTCCTGGGGTTTCTTTCAGTGCGTACATAGTCATCATCATCTTGTTGCTAGTAGTCGTTTCAGAGAGTCGCTTCACTTCCATGCAACTTTCCCCAGACGCTAGGTGGGCCGCTTTATTTTGTGTGGAGAGAAAAGTAGGAAAATGCTGACCCAACTTTTCTTACACTTTTTTTTCCATAGGTCGCATACCGGCGGTAATGACGGTGATGCCTGTTGTTGTCACCTTTAGTTCCGCGTTTGTATGTTTAAAAAAGATCTTTCATGCTGATTCTGGTGTAATCATGTGTTCTTTTTTGCTTATTTTTCAAAATAGCGTCTTTGTCCTCTGAGAGGAAGAAAAAAAGTTTCGTATAAAAACGACTTGGCAGGGAAGTTGCAATGCCATTGTTGGAGTCGTTAAGAGGGACGATGTGAGACTTACTTTTTCTTCCTATTTGTCATGTTTCAAAAACAGGAATTGGGAGAAATATGGCTTGTGAAAATATGCGGTCTTTACGATACATCCTGTGAAACTAGATTTCATGTTTAATGTTGCTGTAACTGTAACTAGCTCAATAATTCAACAAAATTTATTGAGCTAGTGTGCGTTGTAAATGTATCTGACAGAGTTTTGTGCATTAGTAGGCGCTAAAACTGTCAACTGCAAGCAAAGGATCAGCGGGTTTCATCTGGCTAACTCCCCAAAAATGAGTACAAATTCAGTTCAGATTGTTATTGAAGTTATTCTAGCCTAAAACCAACATAATTATTACAACGCAATAACAGAAAAGACTTGGAGAGACAAGTAGTTTAGCCCTGTAATAATATCCTTGTGTTTGGCGTATTTCAAGATAAGCCACAATTTTTTTTAGTTTGAAACCTAAAAACCACTACAAAAACTTACAGTACATTTCATCTGGGCAGTTGCGAAAGTAAAACGTAAAAAGTTCAGACATTGGTCGGCTGAAAGTTAGATAAAATTTACGAGTCTATACATTCTTTTGACAGCTAGGTGACAAATCATGTTAAATTGAGGTGACCACTGCTGAGTCGTGCAATTGCTTTTTGTGTATTATGCTATATAAGCTATATACTTTTAATTTTGACATGTAGGCTGCTTCTAAACTACCAACAAAAATTTATAACATACACTTTTTATCTTGGACGTCTATGTTACATATCAAATTCTATCCTAAATCTAACAATATTACCTTGTGTAAAATCCACAAAAGAAGAAACCATTGGATTTGTACAATTCATAGCAATACCTTTTTCCAGTCTACGACAGACTGTTCCAGGCAGATTCTTGTGGGCCACCACCACAATAAAAAGTGTGTAATGGAAAACAGTTAAACATGATGTGGTAGCTTTTTACCACGGGAAATTACTTTTATTTTGCGGTGGTTAAAAAAATTGGTACAACCTCGAGCCAAAGTAACACAATGTTGCTGCGTATCCGACATGACAAGAATTTAGTTTTCGGTTGCGGAATTGCAGCTTAGCTCAGTGGATAAAGAAAGCTTGTACAAAGTCCTCCTTTCTCTTCTTTTCAACTAGTTTTTTTATGTTCACAAATTGATTTCTTCTAGATCCATTTACCTTCACATTACTTTCCCTCTTTCTCTTCATTTTAACGAGAACTAAAGCATTGCGAAAATTTAGATGCAATTTGTCTCATACATTATTACAACCATGTAGAAGAAAATTGACAGGGAAAAACTACAGAGGCGAATTCTGCAAGACAACGTTCCATTACAGGAGATCTACTTCTTTTTAACGAGAACTAAAGCATTGCGAAAATTTAGATGCAATTTGTCTCATACATTATTACAACCATGTAGAAGAAAATTGACAGGGAAAAACTACAGAGGCGCATTCTGCAAGACAACATTCCATTACAGGAGATCTTAGAATACCCCCTAATGTTATATCACAACGAGTTTTATTTCAAAATGAATTCCAGGTAGGTAGCAATAATTTCTGCAAGAAATCTTTGTGGGTTTTCAATAATATTATGGTACGGCTATTTTATGGCTCATACACACTATTCCAAACTGTTATTGGCCCAATAGCCAGAAAATAGAATGAATAGCCGTCTCAATCATTTCCAAAAGTATATTCGTGCTGGTGTGCAGTTGAAGTAACCTTCAAAACTTAGGACCAAACTGCTGACTACCAATGTATTATGTTAATAGCAGGTTTTGGTCAACTTGAGATTCCAGCGTTTCCAGTAATTCACACGCGTTTCAGTTTCTTAAGTGTACAGTGTACAGGAAGGCGTGCGTGTGGTTGCAAGAAAATATTCAAGTGCACTATACAATTCTTCTGCAAGTTATGAGCATAAATCGCCGTTATTAAAGCAGATAAGGAATACGTTTTTCTCCTCGAAGCTATTGGAGCTTCAACTATCGTCGGTTAATGGTGTCGGATTGGGTAAAGGATATAGAAAGGTAGAATGTAGAAAGCATAACATATTTAGAGAATATCAATAATAACAATGCTACCTGTTAAATTCAACTAGCGAAAAGAAATTCTATCAATAATAGATAAAATCATCCATAATACAATGCAGCACCGATAGAGCTAAAATCAGAAATTTTCAGGTGTCGATTGCAGCACTTTCTTGTGCAGGTGTGATATAGAAAAGAAATTTCCTGTGGAGAGAGGACTTAAATCACTAACGCACGTATTGCACTTACCTGACTACATTTTTTCGAGGGAAATCTACCAATATTGTTACATTTTACGTTCATATATTACACCAAAACGAAATGTTTGGTTGGTTAAGTTGGCTGCAATGGACAGACAAACTTAAGAGTGTATAAAGTTGCCAAGATATGTATTCTGTTAAGTGCAACAATAGCATTTCTTCGGAATTTTATGGATCATGATAAAACGATAAACGGATCTCACGCACTTTCTTTATGATTCACGATTGCACTGGAAATGCCTTCAGTATGGGCGGACGACTAACAAGCACAAGTGAAAGTTGCAGACCAGTGTTGCGATTGTAGCTAGCCTCAAGGTATTCCCATTTAAGCGTACCTTCATAAATACGCATTANCAAGTGAAAGTTGCAGACCAGTGTTGCGATTGTAGCTAGCCTCAAGGTATTCCCATTTAAGCGTACCTTCATAAATACGCATTATTATCGATTCGGTTTTATTAGTTCTCGGACAGAAATGGCATCCCAGCTTTATCCTATCGAAAGCGTCTCACGCAGAAAGAAAATGATGTTTGGGCTGCAACATTGTGAAGTTTCGTGCACTTCCATACTTGAATAATGTTAAACCCATATTGCTTCGTTTTGGAAAATATTATAAAGCATGAGAATTTCATAATATAACCCTTTTCTCCAAAGTATTTCATACATTCTATACGAGCACTACGCAACGCAATCATCCTACGCTCTATGTATGACTAAATGAGGCTTTCATACATCTGTACTTTGAGCTTATATCAAAGATCGGGAGCTCTTCGCTTCTTTCAGATGGAGGAAAGTTTCAAATTCGGCCGAGTTGAATGGGAAATTACTCTTACTTCCACCAACAAAAAAATCTTATTGATATTTTGAATCTTGATTACAATGTATATGCTAATTGCTAATACTAACCGAAATGTTTTCATGTATGCAAGTATATCAGGTTAAGAAAATGTAAAATTGACAGCGTTGGTTTACAGGTTGTAAAGTGACTTCCACATTCACTTGACCAGTTACCAGCCGTATATTACTCTTTTGAATTTTAAAGAGAACTGGTAGAGGAAGTAATAATGACTTAGAGTTTGTAGTTAGGTTAGGGTATGAGATGAGCACGTTTCTTCAATGAATCAAAAGGAATATTATTCATTCATATGTAAATTTGTTCATATTTGCATACTAATCCCAACTCTGGGTAATCTTCTAAACTACCTTTTCCAGAGGTTACTTCCTCCACAAAATGAGTATCCTCGATCCATTGTTCACAATAAATCACACTGATACCGGCAGACCTTCCCCAAATTATGACACGAAACAAACTAGATATACCATCCACATCGTTCCAAAATTTATATCATTTTCTACTTGACAGTACACTATCATCACAATTTCCTTGGGTGAATAACCACTGCATGAAACTAAGATTATTCTTTGATCATATGGAAAGCACCCTCATATTAAACTTTTGGCATTCCCAACTAAGGCACACGCCAAAACGACAAAATGGATGAAAGCAAATTCATTATTACGCATTCATGTACAGGTAGAAAACGGAATAGATGAGTTTTTCATCTTTTTTCCATTTCACCATTCATATGTATCCCTGCTCTATACGCCTATAATGCTCTATATACATGCAACCCCGAGTCCCCTCGTCTCTCCCTCCCGCTTATCATGTGCAGGAATGCTCTCCTCATTTCCTCTTCTTATCCTTTCAATCTTTATGCATGGATTACTAAGAATTATCCTGCAATTAGATTCAAAGCTAATGTCGAAAAAGTAAAATGCACGGGTTTGGATCATCACTTTTCTTAAACAATTCATTCTAGCTGGAAGAAAAAAAGGGAAAAGGGATACGAAAGAAAAAAACTGTGTAAGAAAGCAAAAGAGAAAGTAAACCCTCCTTTTTATAATTCTCAAAAAGAAAATGTTCCTCGTTTGGCTGACAAACTTTTTTTAAATCAGTCTTTTATGTAACTACTCACCTCATACTGTGTAGATAGACATAACTATTCTGTTTTTTCTAATTCGCATAACATATTAGAATACGTTTCTTCTTTTGGTTCAACTTTTACTAACTCATTCGGAGAGTTTCTCAACACGATGTGTTTTTTCGTATTAATGCCGCGTATATATATTCAGACTATTTTTTCCTCGAGTTTTTAGCATTATTTTCCTCTTGATATATAATCATTTCCTTTTTTTGTGCATTGCATACATCATTCTTTTACAATGAAATTAAATGAGTGAACCTGAGCAGGGCTGAGGCAGTGGAGAAATGAAGTAATATTAGAAGTAGTGAAATTCTATAACTTTTTACATTATTCTATTGCTCCGACTCTGCTTTCGTTTTGCTTACAGTTACATCATGCTCGCAAACATTTTTTACACTTGTCTGGTTACAATAATCTCCACGTGGAAGAAGAAAAGCAAGAAAAGAAAGTTTTTCTTAAGTTTTTCCTAGTTTCTCGTTAACCGGGTGAAAACGGTGATGGTAGTGTTGATAGAGCTAGTCTACCAAGAGAACCTGAGAGAGCAATACACTACGTAAACGAATTGTTGCAATAGCTTTAAACGAGAAGCTCCGTTTCCATTCATGCATGCATGGCAGAAGAAGAAGTAGTTTGCAACTTGGTTTACAGTTGATATAAAAAAAAGTCCTTTATCTCAAATTCCATATTACTTACCTCAACCATCGCCATCATCATCTTCAAGCTCATGATCGGAAGCAACGAGGTAGCTGTAGTAAACTTGCAGCCGTACTATAATATTATAACAACAGACGGAAAGTTTTTCAGTTGGACAGGTTTAGAAGCACCGAAAAGATACACTGAAAGGGAAAATTTTACTAAGTAAATATCGTTTCCTACCTCTTTACAAACTCATTCTTCTTGGAAGGTGTAGTAATCAAGAAAGAGAGGAGTGAAAATACAACGGGGCTCTTGTGCAATGCTTCTAGGCATGGTTTCAAAACATGGAAAGTAAAATTGAGTAGAATATTTGTTTGTAATTTTCTGTTCATTATAATCGATCAAGTTTTCTATCAAGCATAGTCTATAGCTATAAAACTCGTTTGTTTTTAGCTATTAAAATCAATGACTGAAATATGAGTTAATCCCATATCGCGCTAAAACCTGTGAACAGACATGTATGTCGCATAAAATTTAGATTTTACATCAAAGTAAACCAAAAGAAAACAGTTATGAACAAGGAAATAAGTATCTCGTTAAAAAGCTGTAGGCACTTTTATTCAAATTTCCCTTGGTACGAGCATATTGTGTATCTTTCCCTGGACATTTTTCGTATCGTCGCGTACACAGCTTAGCAAAGAGAGCTTCGTAGTAACTTCATACATCATCAATCAGGCAGTGTGCTCAAGCATGATATATTTATAGACATGGACAGTTCATATATTTTAGTTTTGTTTGGGTAATCCTGCTTATTTTTAGCCTGATTGACGATTGTGGAAGAGCTTTCTACCCAGAGTTTTTAGCTGCGGAGGCAATGCATATTAAATGAGCCGAAGTAAAAAATTAAATTTCGACTAGAACTTTCTCCAATCAAATAGCAAAGGTTTGGCCGAATGCGAATAGGCAGTAAGCCTATTTGACGAACACTACGAGAGAGTTCTATATAAAGTTGGAAATAAGAACAGTTAGAGCTCATCATAAAATAGTGGACTAGGATTATATAGTGGGCATGAATATTTTAGCGAGTATGTAATGGTAGATATTCTTTAAGTAGGGTTTTTAGTTCGACATTATCCGATGAGGTTCAGCAAAACAAAATTTTGTTCTATGCATCCTATTTTAAATGGACATTTCTAAGAATGAGTGTTATATTTTATCAGATTTTCATGTCTATTTTCAGCTAATGACAGGTACGCCATTTTTGTATTGAGGGGTAATGTGATATGAGGTTTACAACTACTCGTTACTTCGTATGTGTAGCATCGTTTTGAACTTACGACTGTCCAAAACCATGCTTTATTCACAAGCAGAATTATCCCTTACAGAATGTCAGCAGTTTGAAAATAGTTCCAAGAATTTTCGACATTTGATCTCGTTTCGGCCTGATTTCTTTAACTTTCTTTATAAACAGATTATCTGGGAGTGGCTTGACATTTAGAAGTAGTAGTGAAAAAGAACAAGCATTTCTATCGAGGCTTTGAAGAAATTACGAAGAAAGATAAAATTTTCGCGACAACATTAATTTAATTTGTATTTTTACTGCTAAGTACTACCCTACACCCTGGAACTACTAAATATTTCTAACTTAATTGTAACAATTCTTATCCTGCTTCAAAATATAGCTCTATGTTGTAATGGATACGTATAGCGTTTAGAAAATGGACATAATCTAGAGGCCAGAATGTCATTGTCCTAGTCCTATACCGACCGATACAGAAAAGCTAGGAATCAGTTTATCAGTTTTTTCGTAAGGATTGGAGACAGCTTGGAAGAATTCGAGAAAAAATAGCCTTATATTTACAATCAAACCCTACACAACTACTACTAGAATTGAATCTTTCTTCATTTGTCAGCGGAAGGACAAACCGTGAGCAGCAGCTTCCGTCCTTTCGGAAGCTCCTAGAATGAAATTTAGTAGTCGCCAGGGCCAGGATTGACTCGAGTGATTCGTAGCAATTTGATCACATATTTTCTTTCAAATAAATTGTTAGAAAGTTGCGAAACATCTAGGTCAGAGCATTGACACACAAATTCCATCGTAAGAAATGGGGGAGCAGCACGGGAAATTAAAGTCGGAAGAATAACCGCTTCGTAACAACCGATGAATAGCTAGAGAGCAGATAGAAATTCGGTAGATTAGGTAAAACCTGGTCTTTCAGACTCTTCGGTAGGAAAAATGTAATGTCACTTAAAATTCAAGCCACGTTATCACTCCCTTAGTACAATTGTTCTGGTGTTTAGATTCCAAAAAGGAACATCGTATCCTGTCTGGAAAGCCTCTGCTCGCCTTGATAAAAACCTCCATGATAATACACAATCAGGAAACAGGAACGGTTCAGAAGAATGTCATTGATACATATCCATACACCCTATTGGTTTACGTTCAATTTTGTTTTTTAGTGAATCCCTTTACACCACTCTGGTTATTACAGTCCATGAGCCGCAGCAAGTGGCAGCCATGCAGAACCCTGATGAGATGCGCCGTTATGTTGTTGTAGTTATCTTATTTTCTTCAATATTACAAGTAAACTGACTTATATTGCAGTAGATACAGGCTATTTACTTGACATTCCATGAGTCTCCCATGGGAGAAAGCAAGGGAGCATGGATATACTCACTCGTGCCAATTGATATTAGACCTGAACCCGTCTGTAGCAAAAAAACGTGACATCAATGAAACCAATGTCTGATGTGAAAATGCGAATGTGCGACCGGTACCGCACGGACAGTGGTGAAATACAACAACTAACTCTAGAGAATAAAAGAGAAAGCTAAAAGTAGATCGCCATTCAAAGAGAGATATTGTTACCGATAATATTGCATGCCATCCGCGCGGTTATCTTGTCGCTGGGTTTGAAGCATATGTTTATAGATCAGATCGTATATACTAAAATAGAGTAAGTTTTGCACAATATTGCACGCTAGCTGTACATACATGATGTGATACATTAGTCCCGCGAGTGGCAATACAAAATGGTCGGTCTCTTATTGGAATATTTTTTAGTGTTGCTGTTGCTTTTTTTCGGAGCTCACACTACACCACCAGAGAAAATTTCGTTTAGCTCTAATGGAAAGGAATTTATTGAATTGATTGAAACCCAAGGAACCTCTTCCTGATCTTGGTGTGCTTCACGGAATGCGTGCGTAAGACAGCTTGGAGAGATCCATGGTCCTCTTAAAACGGAAGTGGAAAATATACCAAAACATCCTTATATGTAACGGTTTGAGAAAATGAAAACTTTTGAACAAAAGTAAGCTTATCGCGGAACACTTGTGTTTGATACTGTCTTCTATATCAAATCCCATTGTCACTAGATATCACTTCCGAAGTGGATCTCGCTATATTAGAAAAGAGAAAATGTGATCAGAATTACAAGATTTAATTTTCAATTTCACAGGTCGTAATCCGAACATCTTGATTGAGAGGATATCGACCTTGGTAGAAGAAAGTTTAATGGGAAGCAATAGAATCGCGTGTTTTAAACAATCTTGTTAACATCCGTGACTGTTTCAGACAGTTGTATAAATTGCCGGAAATGAAGTGATAATTGAGCAACGAGATGTTCATGTGCGAACTTGAATTACGCCAGGGAATGGAAATCCTTAAATGCTTTCTCCATGAACAGCTTGCTACTTGATAACCAATCCTAGGATAATCTTTTAGATTGTATTTTGTGTCTAGGAAGCAAATGTGTTCACATAATTTGAAACGAGGTACTTAGCTTAAATATATTGAGTGATTGTCTTTTATTTGGCGGTAACAAAACTCGGCCAACTTTTGTCTTGCTTTCTCTTTTCTCCAACGTAGCTTTCACTCAGCTAATTTATAGAAGTATTGATGTTGACAGTCATTATTCTAGAATGCAAAACTTTCCCCGTTGATTTTTTCTCTTCTCATTATACTGTGCTAGGAAAAAGAACGACAAAGCTAACGCTAAACTAGAAAGAAAAACAAAATGAATTGTCTGTCATTTAGTTTCACAGCCAGCGATTAGTTTGAAAGTTTCTCTGAACGTATATAT
>JAAXOA010004589.1:0-10143 GCA_036561885.1 Salina celebensis
AATATGGCCAGCTAAACGTTACGTAGATTCACCCTTTCTGTAAGTAAACATTAATTTCCTGAACGAACTCGGCTAGAAAAATAACATTCATAACTCATCCTTGTGAATATTTCTCTGTATTACTTTGTGATATTGCATAATATAAAGAGATATAAGATAAAAGTGGTTATGGAAAATCTTACAATTTAGCAAATAATCTGACTTGAATCTCTTTGAAGAGTCTACGCATACCGTATGTTGTCTTCCCCCGAGGGAATTAAATGCATACAAAGTAGCTCAACAGAATAGTAATTTATCCGTTGTCTTTTTTGCCTTAAGGTCCACGTCCACGCACTACCATTCTTAGAAACGATCCGGATCCACCTCTGCTTCTTTGAGATTATTTTGAACGTTTAAACATGGCCGTATGTGGCTTAGTTGCTCCAATGATATAAAAGTAGGTGAAAGTTGTCAGTTAGCTTCAAAGTCTTAGTTTTAAGAAACACATGTATAATACATCTATTCTACCCGGGTGAGAAGAGAAACGCAACGACTTTTATTGCCGACAGGTTCAAACACAATTACAAATCAAAGCTTTCCTTTTTCATTCTGCTTACTAGAGGAAAATTCTAAGACGTGGTAAAAACCTAGTAATGAAGACTGCATGTGTGGAACTGAAAGATCTAACGGAACCAACGATTGAATTTGGCTGAGCTAGCTACTTGAATTAACGACTTTCTTCTGGGATTACCGAAAAAAGAGAGAATTCTTCTGTGGAGTTTGCTTGTCCGACCAAGATATATTTTCTCAGTTCGGAGTGTAGCCAAGTATTCATTGGAAAGGAGGAATAATAAAATAGTCTGTTAATTCCACGCAGTTCCGGTACAATGAACGTGTCGTTATTCTTTTTCGTGGTTCTGCCATATGGTTGTTGTGGATTCATGTTGGTTTGAACCCAAACCTAGATACATTTTGGCCTGAAACTCCGATAAATGTATTATTATTGCTTTGAATGTTGACAGGAAATGTAGGGCACCGTTACGCCAAAAGTGCTAGGGGAAAAAGTCGTGGACCTATGGACAAAGACATCAAATTTATATTCCTTTTGAGCCATTGGAATCATTGTGATTGGTGAAAGCAGAGAAAAGTACAGGTCTGACAGTCTAGTGGACAGAGAATCGGATTAGTTGTTTTTTTTGTATCTTATAAAAATAAGACTACCATTTTGAGTGTGTCCCTTAGGAATAAGTCCTATAAATAGGGTGGCACGAAAGGAATCGGAATAAAATTGCAGACATTGTACATTTTACTGCTTGACTTGATTCCAAACTTTTTTCTTTACGAAAACATTTTGAAGAAATGACAGATACACGGAACTGTTGTGGAGAGTAGTGCAAAACAGAATGATGTATAGTGCGTGTAAGTTTCCACTCGTAGTCTTACTTTCCCCTTGCTTTCCTACGTGAAATCCTCCAAGTTTACGAATGTTTCCTATCTTTCACGCCCAAATCCTTTCGATTCCCAAATGCCATGAAGCGTTTACACAATAATCTGTAAAAATATGTATTCTTGAAAATAGTCTATTTATAACAAAAAAAGCTTTTCTGTTTGTTTGTGTCCTAATAGTAGATGTATACCCTTATCTGTTTTATTTGGCTTTTCCAATACGCCAAATCTTTACTTAACTGGCTTGTTACTGGCTACAGGAAGTTCTGAGATTTCATTCCGTATAAGAGAGGCTTTAAGAAACACGCCATTTTGGTTTGGAAGACGATGCAAGTATAAATCTGCTACGTGCAATATAAACTTCCGATTTTCAAGGAATGAAAAAGTCAACTCAGTCAAGTGAAATGGCCAAAACGTACAGCACCAGTCCAAAAAAACCACCGTGCTATTTGAAGATAACGGTGGGAATGTTGAAACACAGAGTTCGTAGCGGAACAAAGAAGGCAAAAGAAGATTTGTCCAATTTATCTAAACGAATGACTTTGTTTGCTCATTTTTAGCTGCTTTCTCCTGTCTTGTCGGATGGATGGGTTGTAGTAGTGGTCTTGTATTGTAGATTCTGTTCCATCAAGTTTACTTACTTTCTTGGCCAGAGGTTTCGTGCATATTAGCTTTTTTATGAAGCTGTTGCTCTTCTTGTTTTCTCCTTCTTGCACGACTTCACTTCTCGGACGTAATAATGTTTGCAGCTTTCTCCCAAAGTGAAAACACGCGCTGTGAATAGTTTTCCGGTGTTGCATTTCCATTTATAAAACGAGACGCGTCTGGCATCATGAAGGATGCAGGACAGGATGATAACTGTCTTTAGTAAAACAATTTTATTTCCCGGACAGTTGTGCCTTGCCTTGTGAAGTTATGACACTCTCGTGATCTACTTTCACCAGCTAATTTTCTAAATCTTCCTCTCAAAACATATATTTTGGTTGAAAAATAAGTACTGTACTGTAACCTAAAATGACCACAGATTTTATGTTAAAGTATGTGAACTGAATTAAGAAACATTGACAGTCTCGGTAATAACCAGCTTTGAACGTTTTGAACCAAACATGTCAGCAAAAAAGCTAGCTTTGTAGTTGAGAAACGTTCTTCTACCAAATTATGAATTCAAACAACGAATTTTTACACTTTATCGCCAGCATCTTTGTATATTCCCTTGTGTTAGGGGTGTAAATTGGACGTTCTTTTGCTAGTGGATGGAAATGGAATGAGATTCATTATCGATTGATTATATCGTTCTTTACGAAATAGATATTTACATGTAGTGAAAAAACTGAAATGTATGTACTTTCTGTTTAAAGGAGCCTGAATATCAAAAAGTACGTGGTTCTGAGAGAGGAGGAACATTAGGCCGTGGGGGTACAAATAGGCAACAAGGAAACAACAAATTCCATCCACATCTGCAAGAACTTTGAAAGTCAAGAGTCGGACAACATGGCTAGCACGGATTCTGAAGTAAAGAAAATCCTGACAATGCACATGCCTATTTCAGAGTATGACACCCTTGGGTCTGACTCCGAAGGGGAAAAACATCACCAGAACTGCTCCCCAATTCATCACCATCCTCTTCCTCCGCATCATTTACCGCCAAGTTCGGCTGCCGTTACAGCTCTCGCAGTACAACAAGCCGCCGCGATGGCTGCACGCAGCTAGACATCAACAATATTTAGCCCAACAAAGTGGACCAAATCCCATGCAGATTCAGCATGAAATGGTCACCTTCAGACAGAGGCAACGATCTGGTAAATCATCCAACCTTTCTTTGTTTCCGTTTTCAATTGTGCGGTTTTTAAATGGTTATTGTTATTATTACAAACCAACTTTGATCCAATGTAGAGTGAGAAACTGATTCCGCTTTTAACATTTCTTTCCTAAATTTTAGCAAATATTTTAGTGAAAGTCATGTCTTGATGTATTGAACCAATCCTGATGTGTGCGTGTAGGTATGCACCCTCAGCAAAACGTCAAGCCCCTCGTGCCGTTTAAGAGCCCTAGTCAGCACATTTTTCCATTAAATCTATTCAACCGATGTTTTTTTTTCTGAATCTGATGACTCCTCATCGTCGAATTTTTCAAATACACACAGAGAGAAAAAAAACTCGCTGGAGAAATTGCAAGCGAATGAAAAGTAGGAGTACCTTGACTTTGAAAAGTTCCATGTAAGCAGGGCAAACTGTAAACATGATGTCAGAATGTCAGTGAACATTGTATATAGCGGAATAAGTTTGACTTCCATTTCATATGTCCTCTCATGGACTCTCAAAATTTATTCCATTTTCTTTCCTTCATCTGCATGATTTTGCCATTTCCGAATGTACGATTTGTGAACTCACTTCCAACAGTGCATTATTTATTTTTTTCACGAGTGAATATCAATTTGGAATTTTGAATTTATTTGTGAAATTCTTCAAGAAAATGGAATACTTGTTTGCGTCATCAGTCACAGCCGTCATCGTCAGGGCTGTTTTTCCCTCTAAAGTCACTCTCAACCCGAGTCCCATATTTTTAGCATTTTTTTCCATCTTTCTCAAGTACCAATCCAAAATACTTTCTAGAATTGGATTATTATCGATAAAGAGAATATGAATTTTTCACATCAACTGTACATTTTACTGCCATTTATTTTCTAGACTAATTCTCCATTTCCAAAAAAATAGTTTACCTCTGGTGCACTTATCCATACATATTTAGTCGGTCCCTTGGAGAGAACGTACCTACTTAATCCGCTCATAGAACACGCTTTGTGACAGGATCTGAGACAGTGACGAGCGCACGCTGACATGGGTTTTCATCAAAACTTGATATGCTCATCAGAGCTTATTATTTAGTTCTCCTCTGGAGGCAAGCCGTAAAAAACATCAAATTAGTTTCATTCGCTATAATAATACTAGAAAACGTATCGTTTACTCCATCTAAAAACTAGCTTACTCCAAGTTCAGATCATTATTATTATTTGCTATCATTCATTTTCCCGTTTTTATTACTTTTTCCGTTTTTCATAGGATGACATTTACTGTCATTCCACATGAACATCTCTTTCCGTCCTGCCTCCAATGCTCATCATATTTTTAGCAGATATCTCATTCTATAACTGTTTGCACTCTGATCTCTTATGTAGAATGACAACATGTTATTATTATTTCCATCCTCTTCCCTCACACACACATACCAAATCCTCTCAACCCATTCATACTCTCACAATACCTCTCTGTGTCCTCACTATTACTTCCATCTTTTTTTTTCTATTATTCCACGAAAAATACTTGTTCCATATGCTACACTATTACGCTTGTTTGTACAATCATAATATTATCTGTTCTTTCAACGCCTTTTTTCTCCTGACAAGGAAACGTTTACAATACTTCTAAAATTCATATGTCATTCTTAGTCACGTTTCCTTCCAACATATCCTTTCTATTCAGTCACTACACTTACAATATATTTTTTTCACTCGATGATCCTAAAGCTTACAGTTTTTCTCCCATGTGAGGGGTTTCTCCGAGACTTTCACTTTTCTCTATTTTCTCCTCTTTCATCCTGCATACCAAACATATGCACGTAAAGAACATTTATCGATAATGGAAACGCTTTCCCAATATATTTTCTTTTGACTTTGGGAGTGCATCACATATTGTGCGTACGTGGGAGAGTGATGTGTGAATGAGTGAAAGCTATATTGCATGACGGAAAGGAAGGTGATGAAGGAATGATGGCGTGTGCCACACCAGCCTGAATGGATGAAAAGACTTTTTATGATGGACAGCCCAATGAAATCCAATGTCAGGTTCGCGTAATGCGCTTCTGACAATAATGATGATATGATTTTCCCTGCACTACCTTTCATTTGTTACTAAAAATAAGAGAGAAGCCAGAGAAAGAGCGATGCTTTCAGTGGAAAGATTTTGAGAGAAGAAAGTAATGAATGACTGAGTTCACATCAGATTAGATGAAAGATGAGGGAGTAAAAGTTTGATAAAAGTGATGCGTCGAAGAAAGTTGATGTTGTTGTTTGATGATGAAAATGATGAGAAGCGATAGGATTACATGTATCAATATTAGCTGCGGGATCGGTTAAATCTGAAAACGCGGCGAATTTTTTTGAGATCTTTCGGATTTAGATTGGTTTGTAATCAGAAGAGCACATCAAGATTTCCTTTTTTAACCGGATCACAATTGAAATTGGTAACATTTATGATGTATCTTTTCTGTATGCTGTTATGGACAGATCCAGTAATAACATCAGATCATTCCAGCTCCTCAACTGATTCCAGCCCAACAGGGGGAACTCGCAAGTCATCATATCTTTCAAGGAAAAGCAAGTCGAAAACGAGTGTCCAAAGTGGTTCTAGTGTGAAGCAGAGAGTTCGCAGCAGCAGCGGCTACTCAAGCCATACTGAAGAGACTTCATTCAGGTTTGTGGTTCATTGATCTGTTAAAAAATATCGTGAGGGAAAGGAAAGGTTAGATAGAGAAACTTCAAAAAATGTTTATTTGCCACATGAGTGAAAGCAAGACGCTAAAGAAATAGATGCACCGGAAAGATTTCTTTTTCATATATTTGGTCTGTACCTTGCAAACTCGTTTGAAAAGTACAAATTTGTTTACTATCGTAGAATCCAGCCACCTACGCGTTTTTCTGACTCTCGGGATTTAAGCGATGGGGGTATGGGCAGCTCAGGATTAATGGCAGGGATGGAACTGGACGACTGTGATATGGTCACTTTAGATGGCTTAAAGTACTCTCATCTGAGCTCGATGAAGCGGCAAGGTCATAAAGGTGGACGTCATGCTAACGGATCATCAGTTGTCACTGCTGGGACCAATCATCTTCTCCAACAAAAGGGTAAAACTGGCACTTTGGGCCGTGACTCGAGTTATCATATTGATGTATAGCATCAGGGGAAGTGGCTCCCACCGGGAGTCACATCGACATCTACCACTGCAACTGCTACTGGTGCGTATCAGTTCCAAGGGATATCCACCCCGGCTTATAGTGGAGATAGCGGAAGAAGCAGTCAGGGTGGAGGCTCTGATTTATATGAGCCCTTCAGAGGAGTTGCAGCTTCAAATGCACGGACTGATAGTGGAATTGGGAATAGTAGTAGTGGGGGAGGTGGCAGCGGCAGTGGTGGGGGAGGAAGCAGCAGTACCAGCGCAACTAACACCGGTACAGGCAGTCAATTTTGGGATGAAGTAGATAAATTGTCATCGGCATATTTTACATCCTCTTCGTCTCAAAGTTAGATCGATTCAAAAACGTGTCATCTACAAACTCAAACCAATGTTTAATGCTAGTCATTTTTGAGCAAAGTACAAGAAAAAATGAAAGCATCGCGTTGGGCTAACGTGCTACTTGGAACACAGTATATTCTTCATGTGCCAAACAGGGTGCTACTCGATACTTTGGTATTAAAAATATAGATATTGAATATGACATGCCAAACACGGAAAAACTATGCACTTCGAGTTTGTAATTATTCACTAAACATTACTAAACAACATTGAAGAGAAAGGTTCCTACATTTTAGTATATCGTTTTTTACTTGTAAGGAGAGAATTAATATTAATATGGATTATGCACAAAAATTGCATCTGTTATTCAGACATGGCATAAAGGTTGTAGATTATTGTACTATCTATTTTTTAAATATGTCATAAAATATGTAATATTAGAGGAGAAACTCGGTTTACAATTAGTTCGAAAGTATTAACAAACCCTGTTCGTAATAATTGATCATAAAAATAAGTCGTTAAAATTCTAATGATCTATCTCCGCAAAAGGCTGTATGTAAAAAAAATTATCAGAGATTTGTTATGCTAAACCATTAAAAAGAATTATTTCACCACGTTCAGTACGCTGGACTTGAGTTGTGCGCACTAAACTTTACATTTTTAAGTCTTACAGATATAATCATTCTTTGTAATTTTAAACTATATGAATTTTATATGGAAATTTATGAAAGTAATTAAAATTTCTTACGTCTCCATTTGAGATACCTGTGTAATAAAATAAGCTACGAAAATAAATATTTAGTAAGAATACGAGTCGTTTTAAGAGCCCCCTTGTGTTTTCTCATTTCATTTGTTTGCGTATGTTTACCATTACACCACAGACCAACTGTAATCTAAAAATATGATTCCATTCGCCATTGCGTAAACAAAAGGTATGCTATTTTCATCTTCTTACTCAATCTACGCTTTGTAACGTGGAGCATGAAATGAAATAGAGAAGGACTTCTAAAAAAAACATGCAATAATACATAGATACTAGCACTTTTCGTCATTAAAGTTGTAATTAATTGCTACTGCACTTCTGCTTGCAAAGATAAGAGAAGAGTACATAATGATGATCAAGATGACGACAATGATATGCAGCTTTTGTGTCCCCTCGTTCTCCTTCGTTGTCCACATTTTTTACACAGTTCCCTGCTTTTCCAGCTCTACGTATTTCACGTCGAGTTGCACTTCATCTCCGGAGAGGATTATGTGACCAGCGGGGTTTTAACTTTCTACTTGTGTCATTTTCCTCTGTATCTTTTCCCTGCATTCAGGTTCCGCTTACAAACACACATGGCCATGGCAAAATCTCTTTTGTATTCAGAAAATTCCAAACAAGATTGTAGCATCCTGCCCCCTCAGATGCCTACTTGAAAATCCTTTTTTATCTCTCGGCATATGCCCCAAAGACACAAGACCGGAGACAAGTACAACACTCTTTACTCTAGTGGACCAGATTTATATTCGTTTTTTTAGCAATATAATCAGGCCCATACGCTCATTTTAACGTTTTCATGCTTTTCTTCCAGCAGAGAATAAGATATAAACACGCGATAAAAGTCGTACAAGGTTTAGGTACACATACTTCTCGTTTCATTTTCAAAGTTTTCTCTTCATAATAGCTTTTGCAAATTTTGACCTACATGAGAAAATAAAAAGAAATCTGCTAAAATTTTATAGTCCACTTACATAGTCATGTATCCACTTGTGAATAAGAGCACAAGCTTTTCTCAGACAGATAAGGAAAAACTACAAGCTACTTTCTCTGAAAGTTAAATACATGAAATGAACAGGAGGAAATTAGTGTCGGCTTTCTTTTCAGATTTGTTTTTCATTTGGAAGCCTTTTTCCCAACAAAATATATGAACACTGAGTAAACTCTATGCATATGTTGATCTGGTTGGCGAACCAATAGAAAAATTCTAACGTACTGAGGTCGTGTTCAAGCACGGCTCAGTTGGTAATACGGCACAGGAATTGTTATTATATAATACTTATGTTTTTATTGATTTCACGTTCATCGGGGATGAGATGATTGCCACACATGTCGATAAAAGTACCCAATAATCCTATCCCCGTGACAGTTTTTCTCATATATAGTCACTATTATTCCAGAGATGGTCCGCATTTTCGTGTGCGTGGCAAGATACAAGGAAGAAAATTATGATCCCGGGGAAAGCCTATGGCAGTCCTACAACTACATAGGAATATGATAATAATATGTCGCTGTTCGACGGGTGTGTTTTTTCATTCGAAACATGACGGAACAGCGGTAAAAACGGCAATGGAATGGAGTCCAAGTTGTTTGCTTTGTAAACTAACGAAAAAAAGCGAGATAGGGACGATAAGCAAGCATGGATTCTCATCGTGCATGTGTGCAGATCGTTCCACAGACTTTCCTTTTTGGAGTCAAGTCAGTCATTCGAAAGAAAAGTCTCCTTGTTATGCTTCTTGACTCTAGAAAAAGATACCAAGGATGGTTGGAGTATCATCAACCGTAAATATTTAACGAGTTTTTCTTCTATATGTGTCTATAACTGTGTTTGTCTATAGTGTTCTACTTTTTTTCTTCTATCATGACACGTAGATGAGCATAATGATCGTAACAATAATAGCGCATTTTTCTAGCTTCTTTTTTTCTCTGCATTAATGTGCTTTTTTATGTGGCAAAGTTATTTCCTCTGAACAAGTTCCAATATATTAGCACCGCTTTTTATCGTGAATTCATGGTATATTTAAGACACAAGGAGTTTTTTCCTTCATATTAATATTGATGCAGTCAACCACATATACACAGTAAGGCATGGCATACATTTTAAATGTTTGCCTTGTCGATTTGGTGCATCAACTAAAAGATACGCAGTGATCATCGTTACCCTTTTATGTCAAGCTGTACCATGAGGAAAAGTCACAAAAAATATTGTTATCACTTGTTTTTTACGAGGAAATGTTATGTCATATAAGGGTAAAAACTATATAGGAATGCATCGCTTGTACTTTTATCCGTGGGCATCGGATACTGTGTCCGTGTGCAGAGAAAAAAATGCAAAGAAAACATGACGCAAGAATGGTGAAAATTACTGAAGGGCTATGTCGTGATCTATCCACTGATCTAAGTTTGTCGCTCAACTTTCAGATTAAAAGTCTAATTTCGAAAGCTATTATGCATGAAAATTATTATTATGAGCTATAATTAATTTAGGATCAATGGTTTGCGAAAGATCGTTCGCGCAGGTCGATAACTGTCATGATTTCAATGTTTCCGACTGCTCAAGGAAGATTGTATGTACTGCGTAACTTCGTAAATGCGGGTTGGATTCTTATGATTAAATCGTGGTCCTATATAACAATATTTCAAGAATATTGGGTTTGAATTCCAGTCTA
>JAAXOA010004590.1:0-10142 GCA_036561885.1 Salina celebensis
AAAGTAATACAGTCATGTTGTGTGGAACTTACTTTCATTGAAGCATTTTTAAATAGTTTATGTAAAGTATATATTAACTCAAAACTTTTCCAGAGCTTGTAACAATGTTCCATACTTTATAAAGTTTAGACGGATATCTAACCATAATTTAAGTTTGCCGATGGTTCCAGTTTGAAGTGTTTCCTTTTTTTGTATACACTATTAGTCCGCACAATTGACCAAAATGATTTCATGTTGACTCGTTTTTCCATCAACAATTTTTTACCTCCATGAGAAAAAAACTGAATCATTTTTTTTCCTTATTACCAGATTTATAATTACGTCCAAATCTAGAGATTACTCATACAGAAGAATTGTATACCAATCTCGAAACCACGCACAAAAAGCTAATCAAGTCAAGTACGTTTTCCACACGGGTGGAGAAAGTATATTTTTTTTGTATAATGCTTTGCTTGTTTGTTCAGATTAAAAAAATCTTAGAACTTCACCAATTTACAAAGTTTTTCCTAACGATGTCCCATCATTTTTCGTTGAGTATGATAGTAGCAGCATAAGTAAAGAGGGCAGAGATATTTTTATACAAAAAAAGATTAATACAGCGCAATATTGTATAGAAGTAAGTAACTTGTGGAGGACTTGATGATAAATTATACCAAGAAAAAAGAACGCTTAGTTGAGTTTACAGTGTAAATACAAGAGACACTGATAATAATAACAATTTTGATGTTTACAGCAAAATAAATACCCATAAGACTCAACTGACGATAGTAGTCTGATGATTAATGGATTATGGAATAGATATACAATGTTGGGGATTAAAACCTATTATAACCGTTACAATCTGAGTTTTGTTTTTATATTAATAAATCTAAGTGATGAGACGACTGATTTGTTTATAAGTGGCTATCTACGTATAAATCTAATGATAGGCTTGGAATATGTTTTTAGATACCCTATAGCCAACAATTTTCAATCTGGCTAGAAGCCCGAAAAATCGTTGATCTTTTTTCATAATGGACTTTTCATTTTTCATCATAAAAAACAATATATTTTAAGGGTATAAATAGCACACTAACAACAACATCAGCATTAACCACATCGTTATTATTTTTTTCCCCGCGTGTTGTTATTAATATAAATAGGGTTTTTATTGATATAAATTTTGCTAAGTTTTCTTTTTAAGTATACATAGTAGGTAGTAAGTAGAAGGGGTTTTTGTTTGGCTATTGAAGATATTAACAATTTTTTTATATTTTGTAACTGTTTAATGCGAAGTAGTAGAGTAGTTGGAAGGAGGAAGAAAAAAAAAGAAGGAGGATATAATTTCATATACGATGAAGATGATATACAATAAGATTTTTATATTTTTTGTATTTGGTGTGTCTAGTGAAGATGAAGAAGTCAAGAGGAGAGAGTGAGGATGATAAAAACACACTTACACTTCCTTACGTCAGCTTATTCTTTTGGTACTTGATTGGCGACTGGATTGCTTTGAGAAAGTCCTTTTGCGTTTGAAGGATGTTCTGGAGTTGACCAATCCATTCATCCCGGTTCTCTTTCGAGGTTGTTTGACACACATAGGAGAGATTGGGCTTTTTAGGGTCAGTGGATCGGAGAATAAATTTGCACGGATCTCCATCGTCAACTGATTCTGTCAGACTCATTTTGTTTACCTATAAGTAGACAAAAACACTGTATGTAATGTTATGCGTCAATACATTTTAAAGACGAAACTTACTATTTTCAAAATATTTTATAGGTAATCACGATAATTTTAGATGCATATGCTATAAAAAAATCGCATTATATATTCCAGTCTGCGCGAGCTTCCTCCCACATACAAACGAGGTTTGAGAAGATGAAAAGACCACCTAAACTTGTATCTTTGTTAGAAACTAAATTACATCTGGATACAGCTGTACAAACTATGTTTCTCCATAAATGGAAACTAGCTTGATGAAAATGGCATTAGCTCTTAAGCAGCAGTTTTTAGTAAATAGAATGTCTGCAAAAAACCCATTTCAATAAATGCTGAATCCCAGAATTTCGCTATAAAATCTGTTAGGTTACGCATGCATTCATGAGTGTTTTCCCTAAACAAATAAATGCATTTGTGTGTAATAGTTAGGAAGTTTGCCTGATAATCTAGCTCAATACAAATGTGCTGGTCCTCTATAACATTCCCAATGTTTTAGCGATGAAGACTTGGTAAACCAGACAAAACAGAGACACAAAAAGACCAATAAAAGAATACAAGTTCATCCTCCACCACCTCCTCCGCCTATCAAGGTTTTGTCTTTTAAAGTTTTTGTGGATGGATACAATTTTGCTCATCAGCACATGGATAGTTCTTATGCTTAAAATATAGCTTTGACAAGAATGCGAAGTTGTAGACAACAAAATGACCTTCAGTTTTATACGATATTATTACATGATTAGAATTTGGTTTCACTAAAGGAAGGTCAATCGCTGATAATGTTGTTATGATGATAGAACCATAAAATATCAAGACAAACTTTGGTATAATATGTTTGCATCTACAGCCATAATTTGAGCACGCGACTTCTTAGATAAAAATCTAAATAGTTTTGTATGCATATTGAATTTTTCAAAAGTATTGGTGTCGTAAATAGAAAGCTTACCTGAATATGAGCTTTGTAGATATATACAGGATTCGAGAATTGTGTCTTCTTCCCCACAGATTCACTCAGGATAATACTTTGTTCGAAAAAGAACACTTGGAGTTAAGCGTAAATAGAAAGTTTACCTGAATATGAGCTTTGTAGATATATACAGGATTCGAGAATTGTGTCTTCTTCCCCACAGATTCACTCAGGATAATACTTTGTTCGAAAAAGAACACTTGGAGTTCTTTCCCTTTGAAGTTAAGGGCGGAAGTTCCTTCGCTGCATAGAAGAGCACCAGACATTAGCAGCTTCCCTTGGGCTGTTATCTTTCCCTAATGAATTTAATCAAAAAGCATGTCATAAAACTTTTATCAATGGTATACTTGATAACACGGATAATTGATTTATAGCTTAAAATATCGCTGACCACACAAAGTTGGCGCTACATAACTAACTACTATCATTTTCATATTCATTCTTTCATAGAATAATAATAGTTCAAACACAAACACTATACACAAACTAATTTATTTCTACCGAGTAAGAAAATGGTAATATATTCCTGTCAGAATGGAAGCTGACATTTTTTATCGAGATTTTTATCGACTTACATCAAAACCTTGAAGTCTACCCACGTTCATCATGTCATTGGCTTCTTTAGGAACTACATGCATTACTTGACAGGCTTTCTTCAACTGCTCAATTTCATCCTTATTTCCTATTCTCTCTGTGTACTTGAGAGTGTCTTTTAGAAGAAGTTGATACTTCATTATTCTCTGGACAGGCTTGATGAGCAAATCACACAGCGTCAACTTATGACCTAGTTTTAGGCGTATTTCCTGTGAAACCACATAACAAAAGACACAAAATTCAGTTTTCATCATGACTCATTCAAGCATAAACTACAAAGTAGGATGCTAAATAAAAGTAAGTCTCTTATTCATAGGTACCAACGAAGGACGCGTTTCACAAGAGTCTCTTTAAAAAAGAGAAGAAAAAAGGAGGAAAACGCACCAGCGTCCTTGGAAGCCCAATGAAAGTTTAATTTAAAATGAACCGTTCTGTCGGATACTTACCTCGAAGTACGTGTCAATGTGTTCTGAAACGATAAATTCAGACATGGGTTTATTTTGGCAGTAAACAACGTACATATGAAGTCTTCGCTCATGCTTTTTAAATAACTGTCCCAGCTCTTCAGGATGATCAATACATCGTTCTAGTCCTTTGCAGAAAATACTATAAATAATAAACAAAAACATTATTAATTCATGGGTTTGTTCTCTACGTATTTTTTGCGGGTATTTTGGACAGTTTATGGGAGACTCACTCTCTATGCCACTCGTAAATAGCTTCCATGTTTCCAAAGACAATCTTGTCCTTGCCACCTCGGAGATCTTCTGGCATTGGAATTTCACTATTTGGATCCCTCATTATGGCCATATAGCCAACTACTAGTTCTCTTAAATCCCTAACGTAATCCTGCTCTGTTTCAACTAGCTCTCTGATCACATAAGTCCTCTTCTTAATAGCTAATGCAGTCTCATTTTCGGTGACTGGGCTTTCCACAGCGGAAGTACTACTCGCTCCAGCAGTGTCCATTCCTCCCACATCGCCTTCTATTGTACTGTTACCCATTATGTCTCCGGAGGTTACGCTTCCATTACTCGTCTTGACACAGTTCTCTGTACTACTGCTCGGACCTGCAGGGAAATCAGGACTTCTCACACCGCTTTTGTTATTGGAAGTTGATGTCGATGATGAGTCGTTGAGTGAAAGCTCATTGAGCCTTTCTACATTCTCATGTTGTTCCTAAAATGAAAACACACACAATCATTAGAAAACGCATAAGAAAGAAGAGCTCCTTTGCAAAACTCTTGTAATGCATCATAGCAAATTAACAAACGGCAAACACGATACAATAAATCCAGCCAAAACTTCATTCTAGAAGAGTGTCGCGAGTAGATTGAAAAAAACCAAAGATAGAAATATATTCAGGCATTCACAAACTCAAAACATCGACTCTGTTTCAACCGAGAAGAACGTAAAGTATTGACTTTTAAAATAGAATACCACCGATGATGTCACACGATAGCGTTTTTTGTCTGTGGTGCATTACGCAAAACTAAATTATTAGCAAAATTATTAATGATTTAAACCTTACAAGCTACAATATAAATCTATTGTGAAGTATAATTTATAACTAAATTGAAGAGTGCATGAAAAAAGAAAATTGAAAATGAGTACTTCTCATGAAGCAGTATGATTTACTAAAAGTAGCACGCGAAACATGAGAACAAAAAAAGTCTTGAAGTGTTTTTGTAGCTAAACTGTAAAAAAGAGAAAGAAAGAGAAAGGAGAGCACTGCTTGTATACTTTAAAATAAAAACTACTACAAGAGTGGAAACTAATTTGACAACAAGTGAATTAGATGACACCATCACCAACCATTCTTTCACGGACGATTTGTTCTAGCTCAGTAGCTAACTCGGCAGTGGTTGCTGCTGATCCTTCGTTGCCTTTCAAAGGCATGCTCACAGACTATAATTGAAAATTGGGAGAGAGAAGAGAAAATGTTTTCCAGTATACATAATTGTCCTTTTTTTAACTAGTATTAATCTTAAACTATAAATCTGTTAGTCCCACTACACCGTATTAGTATTCTACAATGTTATACCATAGAGAACCATTCCCGAAACAAAAATTGTTTTGTTCGTTAGAGATTTTAAAAATATACGTGTAAAAGCAGAGCTTCTGGGCTTAATTAAAAAGTTTTTTCGTTTTTTTTGTTGCTCTAGAGTGTGGTGTTCCGTTGCAAGACACGGAAACACATTAACCGTAGAAAAAATACAATTTGGAGTAGAGTATTCTGAGCATTGTAATATCAGTTAAAATAGAGTTGGAACCTCCAAATGTTCATCTTTTGTTAGGAAAAAAATGTATTGATGAAACTTGGCACGGAAGAGAAAACGAAATCATGTTGTGATGCTTTCTCTCTTACCCGCTTCGCTTGCGACTCCTCTCCAGATCCATAGAAAAAAAAATGTATTGATGAAACTTGGCACGGAAGAGAAAACGAAATCATGTTGTGATGCTTTCTCTCTTACCCGCTTCGCTTGCGACTCCTCTCCAGATCCCTTGGCGTTTGCTGTTGCCTCCAGGAGCTGTTGTGAGATAGGTTTCATGGGCGGAGGGAGTTCAACTTCGTCTTCAGCATCTTCTCCTGTCGTTGTAATGGATGAACTTGGAGGAGCTGCGGCACCGTGATGATGATGATCGGATAAACCTACATCACCACTACAACTTCTGGATGGTCTGATGGCAGTTGTGGGTACTGCCTCCTCTTCAGACTGACCTGACAGTTTGTTGCCCATATCACTTGTGGTACCACTTGTCACCGCTGTTGGGGATGTAGGTGGCAGCTGTCATAGAACAAAAAACAAAAAAATATTGAAAGCTTGTCAATTTGATGTACCTTAAAAAATCGCTCGTGTCAATCTACTACTGTCATTTTCCATTTCCTTTTTTATAACTTGACTTATGCATGTCTATATAAATTCATAGGTTTTTTTTGGGATGATGCGTCATTGCAAATAATGGGAATTGTTTGGAGAATAAGTTTTATATGAAAAAAAAAACCTTTTGGGGGCAGAGTGAGCATGTGCTCTTGCTCGTCGACTTCTTTTTGAGAACACCAACCAAAGTGGTGAGAAAGTGTCGGTTAGAGTCATTTGCGAAAATTGCCGTTTTCGGAGCAGATGAACACAAACAGAAAGTTTTCCCTTTTGCACTCGCAGTGTCATTAGGAGCACTACCAGGATAGCTATTGAAATCATAACACGATTGAACAGCACCAGCAGAGCTATTAGACGAAGACAATGTGGAACTAAAGAAAACTGCTGAAGTAGACTTGGCTCGGTCTAAAGATGAAATAGGAAAAATCGGTTGATCGTCATCAATCAAGCCTTTAACTGTAGACCGACCACATAACAACTTGCTACTTCCATTTTTATTTGATTTCTTTTGATGATAGCGTCGATCCAGATTAAGTTTTCCTAAGTTTAGGCAACTCAAAGATGAGGGTTGAGCTGCAGCCAGATCACCCCTACCAGGGCCACCTTCACACCAAGACTCACATCGGTCCACATGTGGAAAATCTTTCGTATTGGTCCCTGCATAAGGGCACTTTCTAAGGGTTATTGCGGACATTTTTTCTCCCCCTGTTTGCAGAGCTGTCCCCCAGCCCTAGTAAAATCGGAAGATATGAGGATCGCAGAATTGGTTTGATACAACTCTGGTCGTCATCTTCCTCACTTACATCTTCATCTTTATAATCTTCCAGGCCAGTCGCACTATTTTCGTCGCAGTTAGAAAGGTTCATCAGAGGGCGACTGAAATCATTTTTATTATTGCTGTTAGAACATCCGCTACTGTCCTCGCCGCCATTCCGAGCGACGAGACTAATAGCTTTATCGTTTTTAATAAACGTCTTGACAGCGGTGAATGGAGCGCTCCAATGCCAGCCCATTTTCGTCTAGTTTCACATCATGATTAATGTTCTTCTTTTCCTGGTGCTCGTCGTACTTGTTCTTTCTCCGCTTTTTATCTTTGTTTTCTCCGATCCAAGGCCCGAGCAATTTTTTCATTGCAACTAATCGTCTCCCCAGACTATATTTTCCACTTTTCACACAATCCTTTTTAAATGTTCTCTTTACTACGTCTCTGGAGAAATAAACTAAGGTAAACAAATCTTATGTTCTTAGTTTCTCCAGGATAATCGGCCTCCTAATGTTTTCCCTGGTTTTGCTCTCTCCAAACAGGATTTAAGTTCAAACTCAATTTTCTCGCAAGTTTGCGTCGTCAACTAATAAACTGAAAAACAGTCGGCCACTAAAGAGAACTAACTACGCAATTTCATTTCCATGTTCCATTTCTAACTCTAAATTATTATTAGTGTTCCACAACACAGTTTTCATAGCTGTCTCACAATGAGGCTCTGTTTAAACAGAAAACTTTCAAGATAGGAAATAATAACCGCATAGGCCATTCTATGAACAGAAAACTCGTAGTCTTCTTAGAAATTCATTATGTAAAGTAGGCAATACTCTTCATAAACGTTGATGCACGACTACAAGATAGCAGCATAATTATTAGTGCGTTTTCAACATGCCAAAGCAGCACATCATCATCACCTTCATAACCAATAACCACAACAAGAACATCGTCAAATTAACTTATCGCTAAAAGACTCATATGCAAACGCTTGTTAGCGTATGAAAACGTTCCAAAAAGTCTTATGTGCAGGTATATGTCAACAGTAAATAAGCAAAACGTTAAAGTTTCATTTATCGACTCTGCATGTCATTCAGTTAGTCATCAATCTTTGTATATTCGTTTTGGCTGGTGGATTTCGCAATACGTCGTTTTTTTTATATTCTTGCCGAGGTGCACTTCAAGGTAACTGCTCACAAGAAAACCACATTTACTACTTGAATGAAGGACGTCTTTGCATTAACTAAAATATTTTGAAAAGCGTCTGAAAAGGCTCTTGTTTCTTTCTCGTGCAAATTGCGAGTCCTTTTTTGCATATCTTTTTGTTGTGATCGCAGAGAAAACACGATCGTTTATAGTTCAGACGTCAACCAAGATAACATATTAAGCAATTTAGTATTTCTTAATTACTTTTTTCAATAGAGCATTCAAATGAGCAGTGCAAAAAAAACTTTAGTCGATTACTTTGACCCTCAACGCAGCAGACTGGGCTCCCTATGCACCTGCATTGTTGCAGCTAACCTTTTGTGGTGTTTTGCTATGCACAGTGTGTCTTATATAAGCACTTGTTTCTTTTTGATAAGTCACCAACTTAAGGCCATTTTTGTGTTGAATCTATGGTACTTGCTAAACAACATTACCACCGAGACCCAGCTGCATATAAAATTGTTTCATTTGACATATTGTCAATGCTATCTTGAAAGAAACGCGTTGTAGGAACAACAAAATTGCGAGTTTAGAGTGGCAGCGGAAAAAACGATAGTAATTATGTTACTAATGAAATGAAGAACTCCTTGAAAAACCTCACTTGCCAAAACTCAACCGTGTGTAATACAATGGCAGCATAAAATGGATTTTTTTTCTTAATGTTCTTCGTCCGCTTGGTGTTGTGTACAACACAGAATAACATCAATGTAACCAGCTATAATTTACTAACCAACCATGGAATGAATCACACTTGGATATCCATGAGAGCAACAACCGGTTTGGTTATGAAATAGAGATGAAAATCTGTTATAGTTCCCACAGAATATTTCCGTACTGTACTTTCAGATCTTATGGAAAGAGATCAAGAAAACAAAAACACATTCTGTTTATGAAGCAAACCAATGTCCAACATGTGTGTGCAGTGATAATCTCGCCCACGATTTTGTAGGACAGACAGACAATAAATGTGAGGACTAGACAGTCTCAAATTGCCTCTGACCAAAATAGGTATATAAAAAAAAATTAAAAAGCTAAATACCAATGTAAAAACACTGCGTGTGTAATAATTACTACTAATTTGAGCGCTCTATTGACTACGCCATAGAGCATGAGCTGGTTTACACCAAATTATTTTTCGTGGTCACTAAAGTGGGAAACAAGTGAGCGTCAACTCTCATAATTATAATCATTCCCAAAGAAAATTATAGTGGAGCTATCCAATGGTCAAAAAGGAGCAGCCAATTTTCATCATGTAAAGTCACCCAAAAAATAACTCCATATTATTATGTAAATTCCTTCATCCAACTGGAATCTTACAGAGACGCCAGTAAATCAGGCTAATTTTCCATAATAAACTTCACTCTTCCCTCTGCTTGACCATTTTTCACTGATAAAATCATTAATTTATTCACACAAACGTAAGACGTGACGACCCCAAAGAAAAAAAATAGTCCAAATGACAAACACCGGAAACGGGGATTATGTCATTTGCAAACTACCACGAAATCTAGTTGAATGTAACCAAATATTACAGCCTACAGCGTTTGTGGGTTAACAGGCCTCAAAAATAGTAAATATTGTGAAAAAAATATCTATTTTTAAGATATATAATACTATTTCATTAGAATTCCCAAAAAAGCTGTATATGAATCCATTTTTTAATGGAATTCATCCTATATTTAAACCGCGTCAACGCTATTTTGACTATCTACGTTAATTTTTCGTGGTGATTTTTTAAATAGAAAGTATTGACATGAAACCCGGTGCTTGTCTCTACATAACTGTAACAGTGCATTCATAATGTCAAAACTAGTGTTTATATGCTTTTTATACAAAAAATATTATTATGACTGTGTCTATCCTGTCACAAGCCAAAAAAAGATACAAGTCATTCACTAAACGAGGACTGTTTTCTTGTTCTTGATCTCTTCGCAGCTCACCCACACAGTTTTGTTGTATATTTTGGTGATGATGGTGTCTAATAATAAAAAAATATCTTCGTTTAACAACCCTGCTCATTTTTGTGTGTCGCACAACATG
>JAAXOA010004591.1:0-10139 GCA_036561885.1 Salina celebensis
TGTTCCAGAAAAACACTTTGAAATATCCACACGTGACGAGATAAATAAAAAGGAGAATTGAAGCAGTACTAATGCCTTATGACAATCCAATATTAGTTTGATTTCTTTTCCCTTTACATATTTCACTACGTAAATCTATCGCAAAATTTGCTTGATCAACTACTTTTAAATACAAAGTAGGCTATGATTGCAATTCTACACTCGTAGCACATTCAATTTTCAGTATGATTCTGATATAATGCCTTGTTAGCATCCATGAAATAGTTGTATTTATAGCCTGTTTGAAACTATTACGAAATGTTTTTAGAAACATGTATTATGTTTGTTGCTAGGCTATCTTTGGATGTTTTACGTTTCTGAATACATAACCAAACCTCAATAAAGTAGGAATTATCCGGATATGAAAAATACTTATGTTGAATTCCTCCAGTGATTCTAAAATCAATATCTTTCGTATTACTGCAGAGTTTTTTTTGTATCTCAATATGAAAACACTTTTGTCCAAGAGAGGCTTTCTCCTTTGAAGTGTTCATCCAACGCTAGAAAATTCCTGTCAAAGCCTTGACACGGGCTAAAGTACTATAATATTTGAAAAGAAAGATTTCCTTTTATCCTTTGCGCCAGATGGGCCTATATAAACAAAAAACAAACCTGAAACACAAAATTGCGATATCATAACAGCATAATATTCTTTTATGTTGAAACTACTTAAACTTTTCGCACCGCGGACTAATCCGCCTTTAGAGATTTTTTTTGTTTAGACGACCTAATTTTAAACTGCTGCTCGTTATGGCACGCCTGAACGAAGCTGAAATCCATTTCGATAAAAATTAGCAATGAAAATGAATGGCTTTTCAAACCACTGAACGCTGTGCATCTAATAAAAGGCCGAGTTAATTAGTCATAATCCTTCTTTTATAAGATACTCGCATTTATTTGCCGCATACAAAATACATTTTTTGTGAGTGGAGCTGTATGAAATTTGGGTTGTCAACCGAGAAAAAATGGGTTCTTGGAAGTGCATCTTTTATACGACATTTCGTATTCACTTTCATTTTATTTTTCTTGGTAGAAGATGATAGAAACAATTTATTTTCGGGAGTTGCTTTGCCTCCTACACACATCTTTTTATTATTCAACCTACCCCACCAACAACCTTATTGCGTGTGATCATCGCGATATTAACAGGGCTTGCGAAAAAAAGGAAAATAAACGAGAATTGTCAAACTTAGCGAAAGAAATTTCGTTTTGGATGCTTCACCGGGATTACAAGAAAACTGGGTGTTTTTTTGTCGACTCCATTAAGAATGCAGTGTGGCACAGCATGACATGCTGTTTAAACACGCAAAACTACTATGATTCCTGCCTCCTTGCTTTCATATATTGCTTCAGACTCGTTTACATCTTTCGCTTGGAAAACAGTTAGAAGTGGCGATAATAACTGACATTTGACAAAAGTGTCAGATGACATCTGGAGAAAGGGCGTGTGTCAGATAGGTTCTTAACCGCAATCACACATGGTTAGTAAATATACGTGGTTATTAAATGACAATTGGCAAATACGACTAGTTGACTTTCCTATCTTAAGTATATTTTACACCTAATATGTATCCATAATCCATACATATCCATATTGTCAAACGTTTATATATGCGCCAAACTTCCGCCGGAGAATTAATCGCATTTTTATTGCCATCAAGGCCTACCAAGAACGTCCCTTTCACTTCTGACATTCGACACTGTTGTCTGACACATTTCTAACATCAACAAAAAAAGCATAATGTATGCCCTTTCAAATTTACATGTTATTGTTCATTTTACGTCAAATTTGGTCTGAATTACTTTTTTGTCATTTGACCATGTTTGTGTAGTTTTGTACGATTTTTCTTTTCTGGTTCCCCAGAAAAAAACAAATAACCGAAGTTCTTTCTTCTCGCAATGATTACACTTCCCCAATCTACTTTTTTTTTGCATGTGAGCATCCCGCTGAGTTGAAAAGTATCACTCAGAGGCACAGTTAACTCACATTTTATATGTCACAACACTTGTTTTTACGGCGTCCCAGCATTCCTATTTCCCCATTCCAAATGCCTCGCTGCAATCCAACACTAAAAATCCGAAACAAGATCGTATTCAAGAAAGTTTTTTCGTGTGGAAAACTCAGTTGGAGTTTCGGAACGGTTGCGTTATGATCTTGCTATTCCACACCGTGTGTGGCGTGCACTATTGCAATTTTCTCTGTTATATACGGCTTCTACGTGGTCTCCCAGCTTCAGTCTGGATTTCGAGCTTTGACGGAGCACAACAAGTTTTCATACGATATTTTGCTCTGACACAGAAATAAAACACGGAATATTCTGTTCCAACTAACAAAATGGAGCAAACGGAGCTGTATTTGGAGAGCTTTCAAACAACTGAATTTTGGAACATTTCAGATGAGTACGCAAATGACAGCCAGCCTATCCGAAGGATTTGCAAATTTGATGGGATTCACAAAATCTCTGATTTTTTCGGATTGTTTAGTCGAACCGAATGTCTCAAGCATTCTGTGGGGTTCACAGTGTTCCTTTGTTTAGCCAACCTGGCCATTTTGTTGTTTGGACTGGCAGGAAATGGGCTGGTGATTTATGTGGTCACGTGGAAAGTGAAAAAGAAGTCGGCTTCGAGTCTCTTCATTACGTAACCTGGCGACTGCAGATATGCTCGTGGTTCTCTTGTGTATTCCAGCAACACTGTTGGCCAACATATTTACACGTAAGGGAAATATATTTTATTCTCAATAGCCAATATTCTTTGGTATTTTTTTATAAGAGTTGGATGTCTTTTGGTGGAAACACATTTTTCCACATACTCGGCGCCAATTAAAGTTGATTGGCGAGATTTACGAGAAGAAGACTAATTGAATTTTGTTGGAAACTAGCTTGGGTGTTGGGCGAGGTAATGTGCAAAGCTGTGGTGTATGCTCAGGGGGTGTCAGTTTTCTCATCGGTCTACTCCCTCGTCGCCATTTCATTTGACAGGTAAGAAACTCAACATAAATTGTGGTCCCTCATGTATCTCCTACGTTTCCCTGTGGAGATGCAGACTCCAACCAGAGATGACCAGTTAGCAGTGGTCGCTATCAGAGACTCAACTATATACATCTAAGTATTGATTGCAACGATATATAGTCCAACACAAATTTAATAGCTTCCTACCCCTTTATCTTACCGCCCAAATACAAGTTAAAGTGTATATTTCGCGATAATTTTGTTATTGCAATGGAAAAACTCGTCCTCATTTTCAGAATCCGAAGGAAGGTTCAACTGTAAATGAGTGAAAGTTGTTGGTTTGTCTTCCGCGGACATACTGAGATGTAGATCAAGCAAGATAACTATTAAGATTTCAATGAAGAGCCATCATCGTAGGCAACTAGTTCTGTTACATTCCATTCCATAGTAATTCTTATAATTCATGACGTTAATAATATGCATTTTGATGAAAAAATGAATTTCAGTGGGAATTTAGCGATAGTATTGTAAAAAGGTTTTAAATGAAATCCTTCGAGCTGTACTATAGCTTCGTTTCTTAGAGTTCTGTCAGGCACACAAAACCATCCGTGAATATTTTGACTCAACGCCGTTCACGCACGCTACAACTGCAAAAGTAAGCTTCTTTCATGAAAAAAAGCGTGCTTTTCATGCCGTTCATAATTTTCATTGGGAACTTTGAAACCAGCTAAAACGAGAATGGGCCGAGCGCGTATCACATACGATTCCTCATACATGAAGCCAAGCTAAAGTGCACGTAGCGTGATTTGCGAGAATCTCGGATGGTCTTTTGTATCTGACCGAACTGTTATGAACGAACCTATAGTAAGGCAGAAAAGTAGTCAGGCAATTGTTTTTCCCATACTCGCAATACCGGCTCATCTCTGGTTTACTGATCCCTGCTCCGTTGACTTTCTTATTCTATCGCCACCAAAAGTTCCAACATTTTCTTTTCCATTTTCAGATGTCGAGCAATGCATCAGTCCCTCTCCATCACCCAGCACGTCTCAACCCAGCAGGCCCGCAAGATAATATTTTGTATTTGGCTCGTCGCCTTGTCAATTCCCTTCCCTTGGTTTATAATATTTCAACTTGTCAACCAGTCCGACCATGGAATACCCATCTGCCAAGAACACTGGCCAACAAAGGGCTTGGAAATTATCTACTTTCTCCTTGTGAACGTTGTAGCTGACTACTTGTTGCCCCTTGTGCTTATAGCTCTCTGCAACATTGTTATTTGGAGAAATGTCCTTGATTCCCACGAAAACCAGCCTGCCACAGGATCAATATCTTCTGTCGCAGCTTCTTCTGCAGTTAAACGACTTCGTGTCCTTAAAATGTTCTCGATTCTAACTTTCGCATTTTTCATCTGCTGGCTCCCCCTATATATAGTTATCACCTGGGTAAAGTTCGTTTACGTGGGAACACCTTCAGAACAAAAAATATTTTCAGTTTTAATTCCAACTGCGCAGCTATTAGGATCTTGTAATAGCTGTGTAAATCCGGTGCTATATGCAATTCTCAATCAAACGTTCAGAGAAACTCTCAGATCTATTTTCTTCTGTTCGGGATCACCCTGCCATCGGTTTGTGCCATCAACGTTCGCATTAGTAACCGGGAGGGAATCGGGTGGAGCGGAGGCTCACTGTCGGGTTAATAACACCCGAAGAAACGGCCGTATGAACTGGGAAATGTGTGTAACATTTTTTAGAGGAACAGCTTGGAGGAAATATAAAAAGGTAACGTGAATTTTTATAGCATATAAATTTTTATATTGGCGGTTGTATCAGAGCAACAAATGTAGGCAGTAAGAAGATTACGTAGTTTTCATCTGAGTAAAAGCGTCTTGTAATCGCTGTATGGTCCGTCGGTCTTTGACAGCGTCAGTAAAATTGAGTTTCTTTACCCGGTGAAACTTCCGATACTTTCGTTTGGCGAAAGATATTTCGTTGAAGTCAGAATAAGGTTGCAGATCGATAATGAGTTTAAGAAAAGATAAAAGCGTATGGGCTCAAGAGTGAAAAGAAAGCTCTAATGAAAAGGAATTAATAGAAACGAAGCCAAAAAATATAATATTTTCTTTTATGTGTTTGTGAACAGATGAGCACGCCGTATTTACCGAAAGATACGCTTTCTAAAATGAGTTAACACTGCAAATACGCCTACGGATGGGAAAACAGTACTTTGATCTTTGTAGAAAAAAATATAGACTTATTTTTAGGATCAAACGGATTTATCTGTATAAACAGAATGATGGATGTATCAGATCCTCTGGTTTGATAAAGATTGCTGCTAAAGTGACATTTCATTAAATTTTTGTGTTTATTATATATTTTTCTATTAGAACACTTGTCCATTGAATTGGCATTGAATTGATCGACAAATTGGTAATTTGGCAATATTTTGTAAAGTAAGCAATGAAGGATATACTAATGCGAATATATGCATTCAATTGCAAGATGGCTCACGGGCTTTCACCTGCAAGCTATGATTATGAATAGTGTATTTGTTAAAATCAAATGGATTAAATTAGAGGAAAATTTTAATGATGGCATTCACCAAGAGGGCTCTTGAAATACACTAAACACACAACATAAAAGCACACATATATTCGGATGGTTGCACAACTTGAGAGAATCTTCGCGTCAAACCAAAAGTACAAAAATTAACAAATTGCGAAATCATGTTTCAAAAACTTCTGAACTTTCAATAGACTAAAGTTTCATGCAAAAAGTTACGTATTCTAGTCAAACAGTTTCGCAAAGCCCTTGCAAAAATTACCATTCATTTCGTTGCTAACTTGTTACTCCTACAGCATTTTGCGTGGCAGCCGCAAAATAACTACAAACGCGAAATGGGACAATATTGTTGTCGGGTATTTTCGATCTAATTTTGAATTTCAAATGAATTCGTCAGAAGTAGTTAAGCACTCTATCCATTTAAAACTACTTCAAACCTAACAATCACCATCTTCTCTGAGATTTTTTCATCGTTGTTGAATTGTTTTTGCAATCATAAAAAAAATTCCGCTTTAATCTTTGATAAGTCAAGTATTTTGCTGTCTTTTCAATCGTTCATCACACTGATTTCTTCTAAAATTCTGTGGACATGTTTTTAAAAAAACTCAAACCTGACAAGGTTTCGCGTCTATTTTCAAAATTCTTTTATAACTTTTTTTTATATGTTCAAGTTTTGACTGCAGAGTTTAGTAGTAATTCCTAGAAGTTTGGAAGTCGTCGAGGGAAAATGTAAATAATCCGAACGATCTTACAGATTGCATCGATGTCCAAATATTAGTATCATGATTCCATTTTTACATATGAGCTATGAACCCAGCGTTCATTATTCGATAGGTTACAATTAGATTCCTTTCCTTTAATCTGTTTTTTCAATCCGATAACAACTCGTCCAACTTGATGGTTTAAACTGCCCTGACATATCAAACATCCAAATTTCTGTAGACAGTAAGCAGCTGACACTGAAACATTTGTATACGCTTTGATTAAGACAAACGATATGAAAATGGTGTAATTCAAATGCTTCATTCACACTGTCACCAGCAAGAGGGACATATACGAATGAATGCATGTCAGTTAATTTGTCAGCGTCAGAGAAAGAGAGGCATGTATCTTGCTGTTATGAGGGTAAAACTGCTGATAAAATTTACATATGCTAATTTGCTGCTACGTCTATGTTGAGTGAAGAATGAATGACAACAAATGAATATTTTCGGGGGAAAAGTTTAAGTTAACTGGCATGCGTAATGAGGTGGACGAACACAAATGGCTCGACTATTTATTTTTGGTGAGTCGGAGCTTACCAAACATACTTATGACGAATATCAAAATCGAATTGAAAGACAAATCAAACCAAAAAATGTTGGACTTGACGAATTATGCACTTAATATTTCACGTTCCGGTGGTAAATTCCATCACATTTGGTACAATACTTGACAGCAAATTTCGAAATGTTTGGTTTCCTGTGGTCACCCGTTACTTTTCCTACTGAAGTTGTGACACTAGTGCTAGTCAGCATAAACTGTTGATATTTGTGAACGTTTACAAGAATACATATAGAGAGAAACGAGCAAGAGCTACGGTTAGGGGTGATAGATAAAATACGGCATTTTGCACATTTGTCGTAATGTAAGCAAACATTTGTTGAAAGTTACTGACTTACCATTACTTGCAATTTCTCTTAATTTTTGAGGCCGTTTCTAGTTGACCTGTAGAAAGCTTTACGCGCCTTCTGCATGTATTATCAATATGCATTAAAAATAAGTTTTAATTGTGTCTGGATCTTTTGAACTCTGTACCACAAAGAAAAATAGCTGATCATGAAAGGAAACTTTGGTCATAAGGGAAAAGCCATGTGATAGAAATTAATGATCTGTTGGTTTCTTTTGTTTTATAATGACACAATGGTCTCAAAAGCAGATATTTGTTGCTTGTTTGTTCAAAGAAAACTTTCTCATTTCGAAAATTGCATGATATGGCGAACTCTGGTTACAAATATATCCGCCGGATAACCTTTGTAACTTTCACCATACTCTGACACAAAACAGGTACTGAAACCCTTGATGTCTAGTTCAGAGTCTGAACTCCACATGTAAACTTATGGACGCTCTTCTTTCTCTTGGTGTCTCCTCTATTTCTGCGTTAATCAGTAGCCTAAAGTCAGGAAGGAATACATTTTCAGAATGTTTGGGCACTCCGAATCATTCTTGGGCAAAACCTTTGAAAGTTTTAACGGTATTGGCAACGGGACCTATTGAGTATTGAGCATAATGCAGCCTCACTGAAAGAGTTCGTCTTATTCTCCAATCAAAATATTCTCGTAGGAAACTTTTAGAAAGCCTCATTTTCATTGTCAGCAATAAAAAGAAAATTGTATTTTTAAACCAGAATCGCCCGGTGAAAATTGTTTTGTGATAAATTTTCCTGTGAAGCTCACAATCATCCTGATCTTAACTTCAATAAGAAGGTACATTAAACTCACCGAAGGGTCAACAATCGCCCAACTGTAACGTTGAGGAAGCTAGCGCCAGAGCTATACTCAATAAGCCAGGATGCCCCACCGGATATTTAAGTTTCCATAATACGTTTCTATAAAACATAAGGAAAACTCTTTGCTTTAGCAAACTTACCTATATTAATGTTAGTCTATTCGGACACTTTTGTCGGTAAACGGAGTGTCCTTGAGTTAAAAGCGATACAATAAAGTATCAGTACTGTAAACTATTATTCGCCATAAATTCACATTACACAAGATGGTTGATATAATAGCAATCAGTTCATCAGTTTTGAATTATTTATATCAACAGCTAGGCTTCGTTTGCAAAAGCAAACATGCGAAACCAAATATATTTCAAAATGGACTTACTGCTTTTTGTGAACGTTTTCTCTTGGAAGTTTAAGGCTCTAGTCTTTACGGTTGTTAAGTAAATATGAGTTTAGATCAAAATTAGCATCGTACAAAGAGGTAAATATGTGGTTATATAGCCGGTAATATATATAATATGTAAACATCTACTTATTCTGTTTGTTTAAAGCATAATAAAAATAAACCGAATACCGAACTAGGTCTTGGTACAAATTTTAGTCGTCAGATCTTTTTGCTAAAACACTTCTCCAAATATCCCCACATGACGGTACAAATAGAAAGGAATATTGAAAATTTTAACGATTCTTTAATGGAGTCACGTGGATGAGTAAACAAATAGTCCGGATGGGAATATGGGAAAGATAGATTGACGATAAATCTACTCCTGTGCTTCTGAAATCAATATCGTTGCATTAGTGGCTCGTTTTCTTTTCATAATATGTATAAAAACGTTTTATTCCAGAGAGCCTTCTCTTTCAAGTGTTCATCCAATCCAAAGAAATTCCCTCGTAAAAGCCTTGACACGGGCTAAAGTGGTTCATATTTTGTATAGCGCCAGATGGATAAAAATAAACAAGAGAATATCGTGAAAAAATTAATATACCATTACAGCATATTATTCTTTTATGTGGAAGCTACTAGAACATTTTTGATGAAGTCCTGATCCGTGATTTTGTTGATACATTCAGCGTAACTTTAAACAACCTACTTGTTATGTTTCGTATGAAAAGACCGATATCCATTTGAATCCAAAATGTACATGAAAATACAGGGCTTTTCAAACTACCGAAGGCAGTGCATCTAATAAAAGCCCGATTTAATTAGTCATAATCCGTTTTTTATAATACACGCGCGTTATCCTCCGCATAGAAGTACGGCTTTGTGCACGATGTCGGGTAGCACTGTTGTGGCGTTCAGGCTCTAGGAAGTATATCCTTTTTGACGCCATTCCAAATTCACTTTCATTTAATTTTTCTTGGTGGCGGATCATAGAAGCAATCTATTACACCACCATAAACCTTGTTCTGTGGTGAAATTGACAAAAGTAGGCAGACACAAAATATAGAAAACGATTGTGTCACACACCAACAAACCAAGACATGCTATTCAAACACCAACAACTACTCTATACGACCTTACATTACCTCAGACACCTTTTCATCCATCGCTACATGAGTTTAGCAATAGGATATAATAAGCCTGATGTTTGCAACAGACATATTCAGTGTACTTAATGTCATATCATTAAATGTTATTCCTCATAAGTCCCATGACATGTATTGGTTGATGTAGGATTAAGCTCAGTATCAAACGTTGCAAATTGAATGCAACAGCTTTGTGCTGCAGTGGACAGTTAATAAGGAGAAATTGTCGATTTTGTCAAACATATCTAAGATTCACTTAATGTGTTAAATGCATAAGACTTGCCCAATTTTTGACTGATTTTCACTTGCCATATGATCATACAAAACTCTCCTAAATGAAAGAAACTTGTTATTCGCTATTCTCAATAAGATAAAGAATAAACCGCAAATAGAAATATAGAAACGTAGCGGAAGCAGCAGCAATGAGCAAAAACATTAGCTCAAAAGCTTAATCGAAATTGCGATTAAACAATTCGTCAATTTAATTAACTTTAATTGCTCCTTTAACCAGTCAAGATAACGATATTGGATACTGGTACTTCAAGCAAAAATCGTTAGCTTAAAAAGCTCTATCGAAATAGT